>VZSZ01009685.1:185437-200469 GCA_013398815.1 Ibidorhyncha struthersii | reverse complement strand
GAAAGGAAAGGAAAGGAAAGGAAAGGAAAGGAAAGGGGAAAGGAAAGGGGAAAGGAAAGGGGAAAGGAAAGGAGGAAAGGAGAAAGAAGTGTTTGAGCACCTCCATCACTGGTTTACACGCCATGTGAGATTGCTAAGATAGGGGTTGTTATTTTTATTTTCACAAGCAAAAGTTTTTGAGGACCAGGGTGTTTAGTTGCTGTTCAACTATACAGAAGCTTCTAAAGCTTCTAAAGCTACTTCTTTGGATTCCATGGGCAGAGTGACTATCATTGAATGAAGCTTATTTAAAATTGTTTCTGTGGTGCTGTTAAAATAGTTTCTGTGGTGCTGTCCTTGTGGTGGGAACCAACTCAGTTACAAAGACGTCAAGGCCAGCTGCAGGACAGGCAGGGGAGAAAGTGAGAAGATATGTTAAACTAGCAAATCAGAAGAAAAGATTTCAAGAGTAATCACCCCCTCTTACCTGCAGCTCTCTATTAATTTTCCTTCACAGCATGCAGAGAGCAGCCAGCAGACCGAAGAGAAGTGATGCTGCTCCAGGCAACCCCTGACATACTTATTTTTAGATCAAATCTATATCTGCAACACCAGGCTATGTCCCATCTTTTTCTTAAGATCAGAAATGCATTTCAACACAAACAGAGATTTAATGAGCCCTTTGTAATAACCCAAAACTTGCAGGTGTTATTGCCATTTTGGTTTACTTGGCTGGATAAGGCCGTACTACACAACCAAGTGGCAACCCAAGGTTTAGCATTTGCAAGCCAGATTGAGTATATAATTAATACCAACCTGGACTGAGGCATAGATTATTCTGAATGAAGTACACTCTTGTACTCAGCAGTATCCAAAGGAAGTGGAACTTCTCATGTAGACACTCAATCTCACAACTGAGACACATACAAGAAGTAGAGAGAATTTTCAAATCTATTTCACTTTACCATTGTTTTCTTTCCTCTGGTACAATGAAATAAAATAGCTAAAGGCGGCTGGACACACCTTTCAGATGATAAGTTAAAATTCAGTGTTCTGGTAGAACGCCAAGTCTTTGGTTCCGTAAAACCCAAAATATACAGAACAGTCTTTGGGAACTAGCTCTTACTCTGTAATTCCATGGAGAACCTAATGAAAATATAATTTTCTGCTGTGTTTGCAGCCTATTTAAAGTGTCCTTGTTCTAATGCTGAAGAATAAAAAAGTGAAGTCTTAAGCAGAAGTGAAACTTACTGGTCTATTTTCAGCATGCATACCCCAAGATGGGTGGAAAACCAAACACTGCTAATGATGACAAGTAAACCATTTTCATTCTTTCAGTACTAGCTTGTAATTTTAACATTTTAGTATGATTTTTATAGTGATGGCATCGTCTTAAAGTAAAATAATATCTTAAGAAAGTAAATGTGTCCATAAACATACGCATAAAAAATTAAATGGCACCATATTTCTGTGTGAGTAGGAAGTAAAGAGAAAAAAATGTACAGCAAGAGGTTGATCTGTACCATTTCAATAAGTTGCTACAAGGTGGAGGAAGAGGAAAGAGGACAGCATCTATCATAGTGGGTGCATTTATATCAAACCCATTGGGTAAAAAAAATGCTAGTAAAAGAGTTTGTTGAACTAGATCCTCCTATAGCTGGGACTTTCATCTTCAATGGAAATAAATGAACTTATCTGACGTGAGAGGAATGTTTGATGAGGGTGGAAAAAATGCAAGGGCTTTTTGAGTAATCAGGGTTTAAGCTTACAGGAAACAAATGTCAACTTGCTAGAGGTCAGTTCACCTCCATATGACAGGCGTTCATTGCAGAGGAGTCACAGCCTAAGCTATGGACTGTGAATGCTTTAAATGGAGGGTTCCTTCCATTAACCAGAACTGCAGGAATGCTCTTAAGTGATAATGCATAGCTTTGTATCAGCAAGAAAGAAGAGGTGATTTGCATATAACTAGGCATCTAAAGGTTTTGTGTGAGATCAGTTAGAGCTTGGAATTGGAAATAAAATGTACATGAAAGTAAACCTGCACCATAAATTTATCATAACAGAACTGGAGATGAGCTCTGAAAAAGTCTCCTGACAACAGTGAGTTTGGCTACAGAAATGACCTGTCTGTTGTGGAGAACAGAGAGGCTTACAGGAGAAGAAACCCAGGGAAGCCAATAGGTGGGGCAGCTTCAGAGGTGGAGGGAAGGTAATCTGACAACACAGGGAATAAAGCTTTCAAGCACTAGCTAAGTAGTCATCCTTGCACTCAAAAAGAAACACAAATTTGCCAGCAAAACACAGAGTTAGAAAACATTATGAGCTTATGGATCCAAACTAGGCCACAGCTGAGTCCAAAATCAGGAGTCTCTGTCCAAACTTAGGTCTAGAGATCATGCTTCTCATTCCTGTTAAACTTCTAAAAATAATTCCCAATGATTTCAAGACTATCTCGTTTAGAATTAAGTTGATGCCAAAAAAGGCTGCAGCTAGAAAGCCTTGGAGTTCTTTGTTTTTCAGGTATATACAGTGTAGTTAAAAGACAAGAAACGTCACAGCATGCTTTCTTGTCTCAGAAACTGGAAACTGCTCGTGAGCCATAATTAGTCTGGGCCTTGGATATATTAAGGGCACAGACGCAAAAAGTCCCTTTACTGATCTGAAAGCTTTCAGATTCACTGTGGCATTCTTTTGCCCCAATATACATATACTTGTGGTCTCTGGTGCACTTTGGTGCCTTTGCACAGCTATGACAGCAAGTTGCAGAACAGTACCCTCCTGCAAACTGCTCACACTCTGCTGCTGTCCTGTGTTTGACCACCACAGACAAAGACAGAAGTGTTTCAAGGCTTTGAAAAGGATGGAAGAGGGAATGGCATCTCCAGGATACCCCACCAGGTAAACCCCAGACTTTCTCTGAGAGAAGAGGATTTTTGAGCTGCTGCCTCCCTGCCATACTCCTGCAATGTAGGGAGGACTTCCCATTTCCTCCGAAGGGCAGAGAAGCAACTGGGAGGTTTCTGTCTCACAGTGTCAAGACAGCACCTACAACTTTGGTAAGAATGTGTACTGATGGCTTCTGGATCCTCTGTGCCACCTTGGGATTGAGAAGGGTGTCTAATGTCTTCTGAGTTCCGAGGCGAGATAAGGGCATAGGGAACATTTAAGCAAATACCTCCCAGTTCCCTAAAATAATTCTGGCTGATCCTCCAGCTGCTCCCAAAGAAGCTAGCTTGGATCTCAGCTTGATGCATGTAGTTTCACTGAATATGCCTGCCCAGCTGTCCCCCAGGTTATTCCGTTTGGCCCCCAGGGCAGCAGGGCCCCACATCCAGTCTTCTTCAGCCTTTGCACTGATCTGGAGAGACCACCTGTAAGAGCATGAAAGAATTTTGTTCTCCAAGATCTATTAAGCTTCTGGCCTCTGCCAGGGGCTGATATATGACTAATTAATACCAACTTTGATGACAGATTTCAGTTTAGAAATTGCACAGTGACCTGTCAGAGCACTGAGGTGTGAAAACTTAACAGAAATTTATCAGTCCTTTCTCTCTTGCATTTGTCTGTAAATATGGCCTTTCCGGTCCCCTCAGAGAAAGTGAGCTGTTTTCCCACAGTCTGTAATTATTACTGGAAGAAGAGCAGACAGCTTTTTGAAACCTCAAAAAGTTACGGGAATAATTTAAATCACCAACAGATTCAGTTACACTCTGGCATGTGAAGCTGAAAACACAAAAACATTCTGTAATGTACAATCATTATCCTCCTCTGATGGTGGTGTTAAATTGTGTACAATGGCAAGAAAAGCAAAGATCCCAAACCTACCGACTGCTGTGATAAGAGAGAAAATCCTGAAGTGAACAGGACTGCAGTGGGATTGTGACATTTTAATGATAGTTTAGAAATACAAAAATGTCTGAAGTGGAGATAGTCGGTCTTCTATTCATTCTCTTTCTGTGTGAATAGCAGTCCTGATGGAAGCATAAGGTGAAATTCATCCACAAGCCTTTCAGTTTTGTAGACATAGATTTGAGAAACTATTTTAAATCAGAAATAAATTTTATCTGAAAATAACGTAGTGAGTTTCAGTTTTGCTTCTACAAAGACTTGTCTATAACCAGTGATAAAAAAGCATTGCACATGGCCCTGCTTTCTTCTGGGTTTCTTTTTCCCCAAGTTCACACAATCTGAGCTGTACCTAATGATTCATAAACCCCCAAAATAATGTCTTCCTAAATTTTTAAGATTTTCTGGTAGATCTCATGATGTAAGATTAGAAATGCTGTCAGTCTGACACAAAGCTGGTGTAGTAGGCTTTTCAATATAAAATTCAAAACCAGTTGGTCTCTGAGTAACCCGCCCCCTGAGCTGGGTGACAGGGATGGGGAGCAGAATGAAACCCCCATAGTTCAAAAGAGAATGGTTAGTGACCTGGTACATCACTTAGATGCACACGAGTCTATGGGGCCAGATGTCCTGCAGCACGTGCAGGACAACCAGGTGACCAAGCACAGTCAGCATGGGTTCATGAAAGGCAAGTCCTGCTTGACTAACCTGATCTTCTATGACAAGATGACCCACTCAGTGGATGAGGGAAAGGCTGTGGATGTTGTTTACCTGGACTTTAGTAAAGCCTTCAACATCATTTCCCACAGCATTCTCCTGGAGAAACTGGTGGCTCACAGCTTGGATGGGCATACTGGCTTGCTTATACTTGGATGGGCTTCGCTGGGTAAAAAACTGGCTGGAAGGCCAGGCCGAAAGAGTGATGTTGAATGGAGTTAAATCCAGTTGGTAGGTGGTCACAAAGGGTGTTCCCCAGGGCTCAGTACTGGGGCTGGTTCTGTTGAATATCTTTATCAATGATTTGGCTGAGGGGATCAAGTGCACCCTCACTGAGTTTGCAGATGACACCAGAAGCAGATGACGTGTCGACCTGCTTGAGGGTAGGATGGCTCTACAGAGGCATCTGGGCAGGCTGGATCGATGGGCTGAGGACAGTGGTATGAGGTTCAACAAGGCCAAGTGCTGAGTCCTGCACTTGGGTCACAGCAACCCCATGCAGCATTACAAGCTTGGGGAAGAGTGGCTGGAAAGCTGCCCAGCAGAAAAGGACCTAGGGGTGCTGGTCAACATGTGGCTGAATATGAGCCAGCAGTATGCCCAGGTGGCCAAGAAGGCTAGTAGCACCCTGGCTTGGATCAGGACAAGCGTGGCCAGCAGGAATAGGGAACTGATTGTCCTCTGTACTCGGCACTGGTGTGGCTGCACCTCAACTACTGTGTTTAGTTTTGGGCCCTCACTACAAGAAAGACATTGAGGTTCTGGAGTGTGTTCAGAGAAGGGCAACGAAGCTGGTGAAGGGTCTAGAGAACAAATCTTCTGAGGAGCAGCTGAAGGAACTGGGGTTGTTTAGTCTGGAGGAGGGGAGGCTGAGGGGAAACCTTATCGCTCTTTACAACTACCTGAAAGGAGGTTGTAGAGAGGTCAGTGTTGGTCTCTTCTCCCAGGTAACAAGCGACAGGATGAGAGGAAATGGCCTCAGGTTGCACCAGGGGAGGTTTAGATTGGATATTAGGAAAATTGTATTCACCAAAAGGGTTGTCAAGCATTGGAACAGGCTGCTCAGGGAAGTGGTTGAGTCACCAACCCTGGAAGCATTTAAAAGACATAGATGTAGTGCTGAGGGACATGTTTTAGTGGTAACTTGGCGGTGTTCGGTTAACAGTTGGACTTGATGATCTTAAAGGTCTCTTTCAACCAAAATGATTCTATGATTCTACGATTCTAAACCATAGCTATCTAGCTAAATTTGTAAGTATTGTTTTGCAATTGAAATTGATGGGGCTATGTAGGTAGATCAAGGTGGAGAAAGGCAGAAAGTCTGAGTATAGGTGAGGAAGGTTCAGGGTGGAGAGAGATCACAGCTAGACTAAGGAAGTAAGTTCTGTTAAAAATGTAATGTTTTGGTCAGTGCAGCCTTTAGGCTGCCTTCAGGACTCATTAAAAAACAGTTCTCTCCCCATCTCCGTTTTATGAAGTTAAGTGTTCTGAAAAAAACTTTTTAAAAATACATCTTATATTCAGGCAAACTGGAGTTTTGAGAAAGTAGTGGAAGAAGAAACTGTGGAGTAGAGGGTATTTCACAGAGTGCCAAAGGAAGGAAATTAAATACGTATGTAAGGGTCAGGGGTGGGATCTGTAGTGTGAAGGCCTATTTGCGGAACACTTTGTTTGCCTCACACCCAGTCATACCACAAGACTGCTTGGTTTAGCACAGGAAACAAAAAGTTTTGTAATATCTGCTTGCTTGATATAGTTGCATAAAAATAGCAAAACAGATAATGGTACCCAGCCTGCAATTATTAGAAGGAATCAGATGACTGGCACCAAGCGTGCAAATAGGTAACATACATTTGGTCAGGCAAAAATGGACTGGTTTTCACCTATGAGAAGAAGTAACCCTTTGGACCACGCTCATCCTGGACCACGCTGAAGGGCCTACAAACTGCAGTGACACACCAGGGGCTAGAGGTCAGGGTAAGATATCCAGTTCATTTCCAGCCTCATCAAACAGTTCTCAATCTAGGCAACCTTAATCTTGGAAAATAAGAACCAAGACAGTGGCCTTCAAGCTAAAAAGGCATCAGATTCACATTACTGTATTCTGAAGACTTATCTAACAGGTTTGATAAGTGCTTGAACTTTAGCTGTTAACAGATGAATTGCCTAGTTGGAGTTTTGAGACTTCATGATGTTTCAGTCTCGCAGGTGCTCCCATCACAGTGGCCCCAATTACATGTTTGCAGTTGCAACAGATCCAGTGTGAGGAATTGTGAGGCTTTTTGGGAGGCAGTTCCCAAGTTTGAACAGACTGCAAGGGAATCTGCATATATTTGCTTGATTTTAAGGGACAAGCTTTAGAGTTGGAAAGTACTATGGCCAGAGACCTGTACAACTACATTAAAACAGAGGAGCGGCAGAGCTGAGAGAAGTAAATTCTAACCAGTGCCTGCCTGTACAAGTCAGTGTACCAGGCAGTGGCCAGTAGCTTCCTGAGCTTACAAGTCATTCAAGAACTAATAGAAATTTAGTAGTATAATAAACCTGACTGCCACTGACCACACGTGCTGGGAGAAATACCACTGCTGTGTATCAGAGGGTTTTGAGGTCTGCCCTCAGTTCTACTCCACTGCATCATGTTGTTATCAACTGTTCTTCAAATCATTCTCTCCTCTTCCAAAAACTCCTACATTCTCTTGCTAAAGCTAATAATGCTAATAATACATTGAAGCGCTAATAAATCTATCATACGGGATTTAAACAAAATGCCTCTTTCCCCCCAGAAAAGGTTAGAGAAAGAGTAATCATGGCCTTAAACATTCATCTTTTGTTCCCCTTTGC
Organism: Ibidorhyncha struthersii; assembly: GCA_013398815.1. Taxonomy (NCBI): domain Eukaryota; kingdom Metazoa; phylum Chordata; class Aves; order Charadriiformes; family Charadriidae; genus Ibidorhyncha; species Ibidorhyncha struthersii. The sequence goes on along the minus strand of VZSZ01009685.1, from coordinate 193,083 downwards.
CTCGATGAAATATATTACAGCTTCTTTACAGGGTATGAAAGAGAACAGGTACCTTCCTATGCCAGAGAAAATGTAAACGAAACGCATTTCTGCCTGCAGCAGCTGAGCAACAAAACAACCAAAACAGTACTGGGAGCCTGGTTGGAAAACAATGCAGTCCAGGATTATTCAGTTTATCAAGGAGATTTAGCAGACTCTGTCTAAGATGAGCGCTTCTAGCAGCTTCACAAGTGTTTTATTAACTGTTGAAAATATGTCAGTTATTAGATATAAGTAACTACACTTTCTAATTGGGCTTATATTTGCATTTCACTGTCTCACTAGAAAAGACCCTTAAGGATTGGTTACAGTGACCTGGTGTGAGGGAGCATCAGAAGAGGGCTGCTCCACAAGAGCAGGTGAGCTGGGAGCCGAGGCGACAGCAGGGCAGGCAGGGCAGTGCCCTCACCGACAAGGGTGCAGTCCCACCCTACCGTAGCAGGTCCAGTGACACTAAGCAGGGTCAGCTGACAATCCGGTGGTTGCCAGACAAATCTTCAGGGATGTAACAGATCAAAGGCAACCCAGCGATTCAGGTCAGTGAATCTGGTTCAGGAAGGTACATGGTGAGGCTACATAGCTGCAACATAGAATTATAGAATCATTTTGGTTGGAAAGGACCTTTAAGATCACCGAGTCCAACCATCAGCCTAACACTTCCAAAATCACTACCAAACCATGTATTTCAGCAGCACATCTACACATCTTTTAAATACCTCCAGGGATGGTGACTCAACCACTTCTCTAAGCAGCCTGTTCCAATGCTTGACAACCCTTTTGGTGAATACATTTTTCCTAATATCCAATCTAAACCTCCCCTGGTGCAACCCGAGGCCATTTCCTCTCATCCTGTCACTTGTTACCTGGGAGAAGAGACCAACATTGACCTCTCTACAACCTCCTTTCAGGTAGTTGTAAAGAGTGATAAGGTTTCCCCTCAGCCTCCCCCTTTTCCTGATCCAAGCCAGGATGCTACTGGCCTTCTTGGCCACCTGGGCATACTGCTGGCTCATATTCAGCCACATGTTGACCAACACCCCCAGGTCCTTTTCTGCCAGGCAGCTTTCCAGCCACTCTTCCCCACTCTTCCTGCCCCTGTCTGGTAAAGGATGGAGATTATCCTTAGTCCTCCTTTTATAGCTAATGTATTTGTAGAAACTTTTCTTATTGTCCATAACACCAGAAGCCACGTTAAGTTCTAGTTGGGCTTTGGCCCTTCTAGTTTTCTCCCTACATAGCCTCACAACATCTTTGTAGTCCTCGTGAGTGGCCTGCCCCTTCTTCCAAAGTCCATACATTCTCTTTTTTTCCCTGAGTCGCAACCACAGCTCTCTGTTCAGCCAGGCCAGTCTTTTTCCCCGACAGCTGGTTTTTCAGCACATGGGGATGGCCTGCTCCTGCACCTTTGAGACTTCCTTCTTGAGAAACATTCAGCCTTCCTTGACTCCTTTGCCCTTCAGTACTGCCTCTCAAGGGACTCTGTCAACCAGGCCCCTGAAAAGACCTATGTCATTTGAACATAGCTCACGCAAAGGCTGAGGAAGAGGCTGAGCATACAAGGATGCCTCCAGTGAGGCTCCTCACAGCTCTCTCTCACAGGGCTCCCCTGCACAGCAGCCTCAGCCCAGCTTGCAGATGCATGTATCAGAGCTGGCTGTGGGCACGGGCAGCCAAAACCCTGGCAGGGGGTAAAGGCTGTGTGCAGGGCCTGACAACTAAAGCCCAGGAGGGCTGATAGAGTGGGCTTGCTTATCTACAAGGGTGCAAGTATGTTTAACAGAAGGTAATTTTTAAAATTTTTGTACTTAGAGGTAGAAATTGTTCCTTTTGAACTCCTTATTCACATTAAACCTGATTTATCAGTTAAGCTTGCATTGGCAAATTTACAGTAACAGTCAATCCCCAGGTAATCTGCTTTGATGGGAACTTCTGTATATTCACAGGAAAAAAGAAGAAAAAAAAGTGGTGGTAACTCTTCCTTTTAGCCAGATGTTTATGTGAGTCACATCTGAGATAACTGAAATAATGGCATTACACGGACTTCCAGATTCAGTTAAAGTAACACTAATTTTAATCTTTGCCTGGTTCCACATTTGCACAATTAACTGCCTGTTCTCTGATATCTTAAAGCAACACAGTTCAATTCCCCCAGCAACACAAGGCAGACGGCAGTTTCACAGGCCACACGGGGGTTGTAAGTGCTGGGCCGTGTTCTTGTATGAGAGGAGGCATGGCTGCAGCCTCACTCTCTGCTCCCATGGAAATTCAGTCTTAAAGCCCCTGACTTCTACAAGCACAAGCCGAGATGTTCAGCTGGTTGGGCAAAGCACACACCCTATCAAACACACACTTGCCTCCTCTCAGGAAGCGGACATGGGCTGGGAGTACTGCATAGTCCCTGGACTGCCGGCTGGACTGTGCTGAATTCAAAGAAGAAATTCTCATAATCGTTGTTTATATTTCTCTGCTAGATCACTTTGGATTGCAAGATGTAATGAGCAACTAATTCTGAGAACAGTGTGTTATACTCCTCATAGTTACGAGATTGCTCATCACTTTTTTTAAAAAAAATATTAAATATTTCATTAGGAATCTGGATTGATAGTCAGAAAGTAAAATATTTTCTTTTTTATTAAAGTTGGTGTGGGTAATTTTGAGGGGGTCATCCTTTGCAAGTGAATATTTGGACCTATGCATGCTATGATTAGCTCTGATGATAGGTTTTTTACATCTCTTTTTTTAATGCCTTAAGCATGTTTGTCTTCTGTTGTTTGTAGTATGACTGATGGAATCAAATGCAAATAACACAGAAGTAAATATTTCACATGTCATAGAGCCAGAACCTTAAGCGTAGTTTAAGTTAAGATATTTATGAAACTTGTCTAGTAAATCTCAGAGCTCATCAAAAAAATCTGAAATATCAACGCAATTATGAAAGACTAATCTTTTAATAATACAACTTACATTAAAAAGAAATAAAGCTTACAACAGGAGAAATATTATGTGCATTAACAATGTCCAAAAACGTAAAAAAGCTGCTGTAAAATTATTTTAAATTAAACATGAGGATCTAACAAAGATAAGTCTGAACAACTTATTTCCTTCTACGAATATTGGAGTGAATTTTTTTGATTGGCTCCTGCCATCTACTGCATGGTGTAGGAAATGCAGCATAGAAATGAAAACCGCGCCAAGTGTATTTCCTGACAGTTCCGCATAACAGAAATAGTCCTTATTTTCTAACACTTCCAAAGCTTGAATACCCTGCATGACATGCTTTCCCCATCTCTGCAGATCCAGAAAATAGTTTTCCAGTGTCTCGTCCATCTAGTGCATCAGAGTCACTCTGGTACCGTGATGTGAGGCACAGGTCAGTGAAACCGTGTAAAAGCTGAGGAAGGGTAAGCAACTGTCTGAGGTCTTTAAGGCTGCGGAAGTCCTGGGGGGAACAGCAGTAATCTCACGTTATGCCCATGGCTCAAAGTTTTACAGACTGACCATACCTGATCTGCTTCCCACTGTGAACTAGCAGTGTAGTCTGGACAAAGCTGTCTTGAATGTAGAGTGAATTAGCGTGTAGTCTGGACAAAGCTGTCTTGAACGCAGAACGTAGAGAGCCTTTGCTGTTGTGAGGCCACTTAGAGCCACGTCACTTCTTTTTGGCACTGGAGACAGAGCACACAGGGGAAGAAGGAGTTTGCTTCGTTTGTTCAGCAAGCTGATGAAGCTTAGTTCCAGAGATCTTGCTCTAAGCAAGGTCTCACGCTGCACATTAGCTGTCTCAGAAATGCATTAACTATTGAAGGAAGCACCTGTAAGATCAGTTAACATTTTTTTGTTCAGGAAACCGTTGCCCTGGTGAATTCTGATTTTAGGAAAGAAGGCAACATCTGTGTGATGTTTAGACCCACACTATCAAAATAAATGCTGTTCGCCTTAGGCATCCAGGACTCATTTTAACATTTTTTTTTGTAATCTAGTGAGTGGTGATCTAGCCTAATACCCTACCTCTCAGAAGATTTTCCTGTTCTTGTGAGCAGCCTTTCCATAACTGTCCTTATGTGACACCCGCTCACCTTCAACAAGTTTTAACTCACAGTCATTGTGAAAGATAGAAGATGGTTTCCAAGGCTGGTAGACTGATAACCACCCAGAAAAACATGCAGAAGGATGCAACAGAACCTCTGTTGCCTGTATGCAAAGTGCTGATAAAAGGACATCTGTTTCAAGGGAAATACACTATGTGATTCAGGAGTCTCCTGTGTTGATACGGTTAGTTTTGATTTCTCCTTGGGCAGAGATTAGACTCTGTTGAAGGCTTCATGTTGTCCCCTGGCTCTGGCAAAATTAGACCCCTATAAGCATAGGACATAAAAGGACTTAATGGCTCGCCAAGTCTTTGCTATTGCACATAGACTTCTCAGAAATTCTTATTAATAAACTACAGTTCTCTCAAGACTAAGGAAGAGGGAGAAATTAGAATTTCTTAACTCCCCATTTCCTCTATATTTGGAATTCTCTTTGCCATGAAATGTTATTTCAGACTAAATTTTAAGTAGTTGAGTAATAGCACACTTCTGTAAGTGAGTTTCTAAATGAGAAATCCAATACTGAATCATTTCTAACATACAAACTTGCAAGACCATCTCCAGGTTAAAATTTGTTAGATGAAATTGTAGTAATTATAAGGTCCCTTTTGTATACTGTTTTTAAAATGTCAGCATTTCAAGTGTTTAATCAGACTATAAACCTTGTAAATTCTGTAACTGCTTAAAATTAATAGCAATTCAAGAAGCATTGTTGGAGCTTGTCTTAAAACTAACTTTATATAATTGGGAACGGGTCACTACTAGGAAAATAAATTTAAAACCCGCCACCATGATAAAAATGTAATATAACTCAGAAGTTAGCTACTGCTTTGATTCTCTGTATGAAATTCAAACTTCAAGAACAACTTCAAAACAGTATGTATGTGTTAGTGCTGCAATAGAGTGTGTGTGTCTGTGCAGATCTGCCTGCATGAATGTATTGCTGTGCTCTAATGATGGGAGCATTTTGGATCAGGTCAAGGCTCATATCTTTGCAACCTATTTACCCAGAGTACTGGAGAACTAAAAGGAATGCAACACAAGCTGCAATGTCAAAGGTAGTTCACAGTAATTGTCCTGCAGTTCAAGAGGTAGCCTGGTTGCTGTGAGATTTCTATATGGTTTTGGATGTCAGTAAGGGCCTCCATTAAGCACAGAGCATGCTTTGCATTTGTACTCACTCCTCCACACCAAAGTCCTCAAAAATGTGAGAGAAGTGGCAAGAGAAGCCCCGGTTTGCTGTCTTTTTAGCAAAGAAGTTTTTTTATCAGTAGCAGAAATAATGGGGCCTAGTGACCTACAGAACTGTGGACCCAGATTTTCCTCCTTCCTTCCACTCCCTCAGTACCTCCAGATAGATTGCTGCCCCAGTTTCTACTTGCTTAGCTGAACAAAGGGCAGTGTGGTTCACTGGGTTAGGAGTTTGCAATTACATTTGAGCCTACTCTCTGCTCAGGACCTCCAGGCTGACTCCCTAGCCAGCTAATACTTCTTAAATGGGTAAGGGGATGTCTCTCTCCCCATGACTTTTGTTGCATAAGAAAACCAGACCAAAAAAAAAAGAAGAGCAGTCACTAATTCGGAGGCCTCTATCTGAATTACTCCACCCTGGATCTTGGTCCTGTTGGGTCAAATGGAGAAACCTCACTAGTTCTCTCTTCCCTCCCTTTCCAATAACTTGCAGGGAAAGTTGCCACACAGTTTTAGATTTGGGATGTGGTGGGAAGACTGCCAGTGAGGCAAACCCTCATTTCTGTCCTTCCTAACATTCACAATGTGTGACTTGAGAAACGTTATTACACGGACTAGCATTTGCATAAGCAGGATTTCCCCCTCAAAGTCACCACAATTCTAAAACACAAAGAAGGAGCACCGATCTATTGGCTCAATAATTCTCTTGGAAACCTTCCTTTTCTTTCACAACACACTGTGTGTCGTCTGGCCACATAGTCTGACAAGAAATATAAATTGAAGGAGACAATATGTGGGAGGGATTGCGACAATTTTATGTGGCTGCACAGGGTAGGAATAAGGCACAGACTATCCAAGTTTGTGACAATCTTAGCCTTTCACTTCTAATACACTTTGAAATATTAGCATCTGACATGTTTCTCTGATTTCCTTATATGTTTCATTATGAAAAGATGGCCACAGCTGGAAGTTTAACCCCTGGATGCCTTCCTGGTAGTCCTGGACAGGTCTTGCATCACATACTGTAAACCTGGGAGGTATTGGAGGATTTCTAATTTTGCCTGACAGCTCATCATCCTGCAGCATTAATGGATGCTTACTGTGCAGGGGAGTTGGGAAGATGAATTTAAATGCAAGATGACCTCTCCTTCACCTTTTAGGAACCTGAATCCAATGCTCATTTTAGATTTCCATGTTAAGAAGATGTTTCTTAGACTTTATTCCTAGGAAACAGCATGTGTGTGGGCACTGGAACAATAAGCTGTTGTATATCAGCTGCTCAAGGGTAACTGAAATTTCTTTGAGAGTAGTAGTGAGGAAATTTGAGATAGCTTACCCCAAACTGACTTGTGTAAATAAGTTTAGAGAAAGATTTGTAAATATAAAAGATATGAAATATTTTTTCCTAACACAATGCTGAAAATTAATTTAGTGATTCAGAGATGACCTACTTGAGTATACCATAATTTTCCTTTGAAAGAGCTCACAATTGAATATTTGCTTACAACTGTTGAGATCTTCCTTTTTTAAAACTTTTCCATATTTTATGAATTTTTGTAACCTATGCCAGAGCTCAGTCAGTCTCTGATCACACTCCTACTCTTCATAGTTTCTCTCAGTCTACAACTGTACATCTGTATCATGATACCAAATTCCCTCACCAAAAGAAGCACTCGTATAGAGAATTTTTCAAGGGACACTATACATATATTTTGTACAGCTGCTTTTTCTTCCCATTTTATTGCATGCTATTTGATTCCTGCCAGGTCTTTCACAGAATCACAGAATGATAGAGGTTGGAAGGGACCTCTGGAGATCATCGTGTCCAAACCCCCTGCCAGAGCAGGGGCACCTACAGAAGGTTGCACAGGAATGCATCCAGGAAGGTTCTGAATGTCTCCAGAGTCAGAGACTCCACAACCTCTCTGGGCAGCCTGTTCCAGTGCTCTACCACCCTCAAAGTAAAGAAGTTCCTCCTCATGTTAAGATGGAACTTCCTATGTTCAAGTTTGTGCCCGTTACCTCTTGTCCTATTAATGGGCACCACTGACAAAAGACTGTTCCCATCCTCCTGGCACCCTCTCTTTAAGTATTTATAAGCATTGACAAGATCCCCCCTCAGTCTTCTTTTCTCTAGACTAAAAATACCCAAGTCCCTCAGCCTTTCCTCATGAGAAAGATGCTACAATCCCTTAATCATCTTAGTAGCCCTCTGCTGGACCCTCTCCAGCAGATCCCTGTCCTTCTTGAACTGGGGAGCCCAGAACTGGACACAATACTCCAGATGTGGCCTCAGCAGGGCAGAGTAGAGGGGGAGGATGACCTCCC
>VZSZ01009685.1:168007-184527 GCA_013398815.1 Ibidorhyncha struthersii | reverse complement strand
GCAAAGAAGGCATTCAGCAACTCCGCCTTCTCTGCATCATCTGTCACCAGGCACTCATACAACAGCAGGCCCCCATTTTCCCTAATTTTCCTTTTGCCTCCAATGTACTTGAAGAAACCCTTCCTGTTGACCTTGACACCCCTTGCCAGATTTAATTCTGAGGCGGCCTTGGCTTTCTTGTACAGCATTCTTGTACTCTTCCCAAGTGGTCAGTCCCTTCTTCCATATACTGTAAACCTTCTTCTTCCACTTGAGCTTTTTTAGAACCTCCCTGCTCAACCATGCAGGTGTCTTGCTTCCCTTGCCTGATTTCTTGCTTTTTAGGGATGCACCAATCCTGAGCTTGGAGGAAGTGATACTTAACTATCAACCAGCTCTCTTGAGCCCCCTACCCTCTAGAGCCCTAACCCATGGGATTTCTCCAAACAGTTTCTTGAAGACATCAAATTTAGCCCTCCTGAAGTCCAAGGTTGCAATCCTACTTGTCATTTTATGCATACTACACTTAATCCTGAGCTCTGTCTTCTTTCTTTCCTGATACTCATTTCTGGTTCATGCTTGTGTGTTTGTTTATTAAGGAGAAAATATATCTTCACTTTCAGAGAACTTACTGAGTTCCTCTTTACCATCCAGAAGGAGGGAGCAGCAACAAAAGGAAATTACTGACCCATTTTGTAGATGAAACACGGTAGTTTATGATTTAACCACAGGCTCTTCGAAAGTATGATGTAGCAGCAAGAATTAAATTTGTATTACCCAAGATAAGTTTATGTAGATGACTGAGTCATATTTTAAGAGGTTAAGAGCTTTGACTCCAAAAGCTCTTTGTACCAGAAGCACTGCCTTTGGCTCTATTTTTAACTTGTTTTTTTTTTCTCTTAAAGCAAAAGAGATTATGTATCCATTTTACACCCTTTTTGCATTTCTGTGTGTGCTGATGGCAAGAATGAAAGTTTCTTTCTGCATCTGATGACTCATAAAGCTCTTTCTTTGAATGGTCAGCCTTTGACCTGAGGTGCTCAAGAATCAAGCCAAACAGTAACTTCTTGGTTTTACACCCAGGTTTTTTCCCTCGTCTCTAACAAGCTGGTATTTCATTTATCACGAGTTCTCCCCTGAATGGTTTTGATCTTCCACATGAGTACGTTATTGGTCCTTCTAGATGTCCACAATCACCCTATTTCTCCTCTCAAAAGAAAAATGAGAGGCATTCAGTTTTTACATTCTAATGAGCTATGTCAGATGGAAAGAGTGATCATCTGCCTATTTCCAAAATCTAAAATATGGTCTGGTTCTGATCACCATGGTTTCATGACTCATTGGCCAAGGGATCCCAATTAGAGGATGCCACTTAGCTCATGAGCCTGTACATCTGCCAGAAGGACACCATCCTTTTGGACATATTCCCACTTCTGAACAGAAAAGGCCAACAACATTGCTCTGGAAGAGTGACACTGCATGTGTTTCATTGTGTATTACCGAGCAAGCATCAACAGCAATGGTGAACTTAAGTGACAAAGTTTTCCCAACTTTTTTAGTCAGATCACCCTCTGTTGTGGCACCATATATTACCTGTGCTAGTTTTCTCAGATTTCCACAAGGTAAGAGAAAAAAAAAAAAAAAAAAAAAAAAAAAAAAAAAAGAGGACTAGTTATACATATCTGGAGGCAGAATACAAAGTTCTGTTCCTCAAAGCACACATGAAATGCAGCTCTGCAATATCTGAGAAAGAAACTGTCACCAAGTAAGTCCATTGGTTGAGTCTCCTTCTTTCTTTATAGTTCCCACGCTTCTCAGGTTGGAGATTGTTATCACAGTTGGAAGCTGTTATTTTTGGAAAACAGTGAAGGACGAAGAGGTAAAGCCTCTGCTCATTTTTTCCCTCTCATGCTATATTTTACTTTCTTGCCTTCTGATAGATGGTCCTGTACCACTGATGAGCAGGACTTTTCTATTAGATGGAATGAGAAAAACAACCAAAGAAAGCAGCTGTAAGTAATAACTCGTTTTCCAACAGAGGATTACATTTCACTGAACTGGAAATCAAGACTCAGAAACCTAACAGATTGTGCAAATCCTACTATAAATCTATTTGCACCTTTGGCAAAAGATGCCTTTGAAAGGCATGAAAGTCCTTCCCTAAAGGACTTAAGTCTTAGAAAGGGGAATAAAAGGGTGAGGTGGCAAAAAAGAAATAGAAGGAGGCAATGTGAGTTCTCAGAGTTACTCTTTATTAAACCAAACTGAAAATTGGCAAAACTTCCAGGAAAATTTAGCAAAGAAACAGCTTGCAGTAATCTAGCAACCAGGGTTACTATGGCAATAGCAGTACACTGTGAAATTTAGTAGATATAATTTTCCATGATTCACTGTATATTTTTAGCTATTTTTCTTTTTGTTCTCTCATGCTAATTGCCTTTCTGAAGAAAAGGAAGGACTGAATGGGTTAGGTCATGCCCTTAGAAAAGACAGAGAGGTGTCACGTGGTGCTTAAGGGGAGCCTTTGCGTTCTAGCCTCAAATGATCAACCATCCTAAGGAATCTTAGGGTCTCAACTCCTACCCCATTCATATTGTCTTGAGCCTTTAAGGCCACTGTTCCCTGCTTCTTGAAATCCTTTCATCCCTTGTTCACCTTAATTTCCTTCTCTAATGCTTCTTCCTGCTAGTTCACGGTCTGAACCATACGAATAATTTCTCTCCTTTCCTTCTTTTTGAGCTATTATCCAACATGATTCTCTTTGATAACAACACCTCTTTACTTTGTGCTGCAGTTTCAGCTCAGGGACTCAAAAACCTAGCTCCCATCTCCTCACCCCCCTCCCTCTGTGGAGTCCTCTCTTTGGCCTCTCTGTGGCTTGCTCATAACTTGAGCTGATCAAGACTTAAATGTTCCTTCATTGTCAATTACACTGATTCAGTGACTTTTCAGTGACTAGCCACTTAGATACACAGTCATAAAGATATCACTCTGACATGCAAGCTGTCATGCTCTGTTTACCTTCGCAATATCTCTAAAATCTGGCCTCCTATTCTTTGACCAGATGTTAAAACTTGTCATTCACTTGTTCCACTACAACTGGAGTCTCTGCTCCTGGGCCACAAATGCTCAGAGACATTCAAAATGTTGATGACTTCATGATCTTCCCTACTTGCTTCTTCAACTGCTAATCTCCTTCGTGCTATTCTTCCTCTTCTGTTCCTCAGCTGAATGAACTTATAACTAAGTGCCCTTCTCTATAATGGTGCTTTTATCATATACCATCACTGACCAACCCCTTCACTTTACCATTGTCTCTAACTTTTGTTATTTTACTCCACAACTTTTACTGGTATCTCAGTGCTTTTTTTACATTGATATCATGTATCAAGGTCATGGAAAAAGTAAAGAATATCTCCTTTAGCTCCTTTTTTGCGTTTCACCTCTGCCACCTAATATGAAACAGTAACGTCTAATTACATTTAGGCAACTAGAAAACTACGTAGAATCACAGGCAGTCAACAGAACATGCTTATGCTATTGTTACTTGACCTTCCTTGCTCTTCACCTCTAATCATTTGTTTGTCGAATTCACTTCTGTATTGTCACTCTGTCAACAGGGCTCTAAGTGTTTTAAGGCTGGGACTGTCTGCCTGCTATATTGCTGTATATAAACAGCTCAAAAGAAATGAGGCTCTGTGAAGCTTCTGCGGACTCTGGAAGGAAGGCATAAATGGAAGGAGTGGCAAAAATGCAGAAAAAGAGCAATTCTTTAAGTCAGTCAAGGCTGGGGAGGCTTACAAGGATCTCTGGGGGACTTAATGAAGGACCAGAACTTGGACACCCACCATTCTCAACTCCTACAGATTTTAGTCTTAGCTGCTAGTATCAGCATACACAAATACAAATAAACACATAAAATATAAGAAAAAATTCCTAGAAATTAAAAGTTAAAAACATACAGAAAAATCATTTTATTAAAGCATAATATATTTCTATGGTCAAACTTCCTGCTGCAAGATACAGAAAAAGGCTATGTATTTGTTTATGTATATTCATGAGCATTTAAAAGGACCACAGTGCTTCATCTCAAGACGCAGTTGATCAGTAGCTGGGGCTGTGGTGCAGTGTTATATAATGCAAGTTTATGACTTTGTAAGACGTTGTTTTCCTTTCCGGCATGTATGGATTTGCTTTTTTCTGTGTTTAGAAAGTAAAGCATTTCAAATAGATACTCACTTTATGTTTTTTTGACACACTATAGGACATACTAGATGCAATCACAGTATAAAATATAACAATACTAATTGTCTTCTGTCAGAGAGGACAATAGACTACAGATGTCCTCATCTGTTCTGTGGTAACATCCCTGTGTTCCTGAAATTACATTTTTCTTCTCTCCAAACCCCCATGAGCCATGGCAATACGGGCATAAGGAAAAGTCAAAGGAAGACCTTCCCAGTTCTGGGCAACTGTCTGTGCATGAGAAAGAAGGAAATGCCCTATACCTCAGAATTACCCAATTTTTGACATGTAATTAATGCAAAAGCCAAAGAATGAGAGTTCTTCTCACAAGAATCAGCAGTACTGGGGCTCCACTTGCTCCTCTGTAGTATTAGAAGACACTCATGTTGCAGCAGGCTCAGCTCATGAAGGGTCTGCTGTGCTCTAGTGTGGCAAGCGGCACCGCAGGGTGGTAACTCTTGTTTAGCCCACAGCACGGCTGTCCTTCTGCCAGGCACAGGGCCTTCCGCTGAGAACACAGCATTGCCCTTGCAAAAACACATATCCTGTAATAAAAGAGTAACTGATCTGTGTCTCTTACAGCTGTTCATGATTTTCAACATCTGTTCAGTTTTGGAGAGATTTAGAACAATCCCTGTAGAGTTCTGATGATGGGGTTTTTTCGTAGTCTTTTCTATGCATATGAAGTGCATCCCTCTTTCAATCTGCCAAATTAACATCTCATATCCCTTACAGCCAAGACATTCAAGACTTCTATTTCCCACCATGCTTCATGTTTTTCTGGCACAAACTAATTTCCTTCTTCCTCTCTAAGGTGACTTGGACTGCTGCCTTTTGACTGTAAATTATTTTTCTGGGTTTCTTTGTAAAGATGCTTAAATTGTCCTACAGCCGAAGTAATTAAGCCCCATTTAGTAAATATTACATTTGTAATTATATTCCTGTATTTCTGTTCCTACAGTTATTGTACAGCACTTTCTGGTACATGAAGACAGGACTCCTGAGGCAGAAAAAATATTTATATTATTGTATATTTCTCTATTATTTTATATTTAATATTAATATTATTAATAAATATTTAATCCCCGTGCTTTACTCCAGAAAAAGTTCCAGAACGAAAAGCAAATGTGAGATGTTATAAAAAAAGGAGTTTGAACTGTTATGCCTATTCTGGATGGTTTGACAAATACAGTAATGCTGTATATCACATTTAGTATTGCAGTTTCCAAACTGTATTCCCTGCACTATCCAGCAGATGACGCTAATGTATTACAAACTATTCTCTGTTCAATTTTAGTCAGAGGAAAGATGACTAGCTAAAAGATGTAGCTTATTCACATTCCAGACATTTTAAAAAATTTTCAATTACCCTCTCTAATTCTCTTTTCTAATATGTGCTATTCTGCGTCTCAGAATGCATTGTTTTTCTGAAGCCATTTTTTTACTAAATGTTGACCCTTTCAAGTACCTACCTACCAGTCTTTCATAACCCTCTGACATTCCAGTGAGTTTGATAAAAGTTTGACCATTTTCAGAAGTCCCCTGGCTATATTTACCATCTATTTACTCATATATTGTGACACACAGCATTAGGTTTCGTGCTGTGTCAAGCATTTATTCCCATTTCCAGTCTGCAGAAAATATGTGAAGCACTAAAAAGACAAAAGCTAGAAGAGGAAATGAAATCTACCATTCACATATACAAAGAAAAAGGCAGAACTGAGTTTCCATGAATCTTCCAGGATCCTCAGCTTTCTAATCTCTTTCTCTACTGTAAGCATACCTTAATTATAGACTATGAAATGAAGTTTTATGATCACTTCTACTTTGCGATGGATTCTGATTTTCTTACTCAGGGAGACTTGCTCCTAATTTTACAAGAAGCTTCCATGGAGGCCTTTGGAATTACTTGCAGAATAAGCATATATATATATATATATATCTCATATCTATCAGAGTCCAAAAATTTTCAGGGTGACAGTGCCTGCGTGGCATTTATAGACATTGTTTATAGTTTGCTGATGAAAGGGAAGTGGGGTATGAAGATCAGGTTTTCCAAGGTGGATAGAAAAAAAATTGAGCTTTCATTGCTTGCTTCAGTTTTGACCTCGTTCTCTGAAGTGGTGGAATCGTCTCCAGAAGCTAGGCAGCTAGTGACTATTTCTGCTGTGCTAGCAGACTAGCACTTGTGGTCCTCCCAGCCATTGGATCCTGTTGCAGCTGTTACCTGCTTGTTGAATTGCTGCACCACTGAAGGAGACGAGCCAAGAGGAACAAATCCCAGCTTCTGAGGGGAAAAGAAAAAGTACAAAATAGGGAATTGAGCTGCCTTTATTTGTCCTTCATTTCTTTCTCTGTCTTTTTTTTTTTAACTCTGCTCCCTTGGGAAAAGTGTGGGCTCCTGAGGAGATGGAGAAATCACCTTCTTGCTTCCTGCAGCAGGCAGATCTGATGTCTGTCCTTTCCAGACTGTGAGGCTGAGGCTAATTAGATCATTTGGCTTTTCTTATACTTTTTTCCCCCAGGAGGGCTGAGTTATATGAGAAAGTTGAAGCTTTTTGTGTCACTCGGCAGCAGGCTCAAGGACAGGCAAAACCCATTACTGATAATTGTATTGCAAGAGTTGCCAGTGTAGAGGAGATCTAAGAATAGGCTGCCCAACTGGCAGCTGGGACTTGAAGTAGACAGGACATGCAGGATTCAAGGTGTAGGCCTTAGGGTTTGTGTGCCTTAAGCTAATAGCTGGGGAAAAGTTCCAGAACTTACAAGTAAAACGGCACAAAACATTTCAGCAGAAGCGTATTTAGTCACGTAAGTCATACAGGAGTAGTTGTGTACTTCGTTGTTGTGTAGTCATTAAGGCAAAGAAAAACAAGAGATCAGTGTGGGGGCAAATTGTTTGAACAGAGAACACACAGGAGTCACCCGATCCTTTTCTGTTTCCCTGGCATCAATCACCAACACACACACCTTTGTCACCATGTGCAAGGAGAAGAGAGAGTAAGAACGTGAAAGAGAAAGCACAACACTTCAGCCAACAACCCATGTCCTTTCTCTTCAACAAGAACCACCCACCTGGCCAGAAGTCTGCCTCAAACCTGGGTTTGTGACGTTTGAGTCCCTTTGGACATGAACTTCATGCATGTGTATCAGAAGACATCATATTAATGTTGGAGATAAATCACTGAAGTACATAGTAATTTGTGTTGAACACTTACCTCTAAGAATCCAAGTTAGGTCCTATCACATGAAATACCTGCTTTTCTTCACAATGTCCTGTTATATAGAGAGCAAGCAGGCTTAACAGAAGAAGTACCTGGGTTCTTCTGCTCGGTGATTACCTATGTGAAGCAAGAGAGGGAAAAACATTTTACAGAAATCTAAAAGTAAAGGGAAATGATTGAGAAAATACAGAGGTTAGAGGGAGGTTGCCTTCAGCCATGGAACCAGAGAGACAAATATTGAAGAACGGGATGCAGTTTGCTTTATTTTGAACTTTGATACACCCTGGAGAGGGGCAGATTTTTATGTAACCGAGAGGAATTTTAACATAGAAGTACAGCTGGATAATGAGAAAGAAGCTGCTGGTTGCTGTAGCTTAACTTGATAGAATTCATCAAGAATGACTTTGCTTCCTGTGATGAGTAGGCACAGGAGACATTTGATTGCTACTGTGGGGGCTGTTTTTAATTCATTGGAGACATTTGGGTTGGGAGGCTAAACTTTATGGGCTGTTGCATTTAAAATATTTGGAACAATAGTTTGAAGTGTTATAGGGGAAGCTAGGTTTAGACTGTGTTGATAATCAGGAAGAAACGTCGAAGTCAGCCTGTATAAAGCTTTGGTCAGAGTAGTGTGCTTAGCTTTGTGTGTGCGCTTCGTTGTATACATTGAGATGGGTATCTTTTAGTTTAGTAGAACAGATTGGCCTTGAAATGATTTAGCTTTAGGGTATGCAAACATGAATTTATGGGCTGAATGCTTGGGTCTGGAGAAACCTTTTTATATAATAAAGATATATCCAAACAAGGTAGGTAGTAAGAAATGAAATGAATTTCCAAACGATTAACAGGAGTGAAGGGGTCCAAGAGATGTCATCTAGAATGGCCATAATGGGAAAGAAGTTTCTCTAAAGGTATTAGCTATTTCTTTAAGAGAAACTGAATTATTACCGAGAAAAGTTTACAATAAACATCCAGTTCGTTCAATATTAAGCACTTAGCATTCTGAAGGAATACTGGATTCTTTGTCATTTTAAGCAGTGCACAGTAAAAGTACACACACTATAATTTGTATCACTTCTTTGCATGCAATCTCTGCATGTCAAAATTGCTTAGAAAATTTTATGGCTAACAATCTGAGACTGCATGATTCACATGTGAGATTTCAGGGGGGTTGAAGCATACTGGGTAAGGAATTAAACATTTGAATGTGAAGGTTTGGGAACTTGAGAAGAACTGTAAATGTTCTAAACAGCTTAATGCAAGGAAATATGTACAGAGCTAGAACTACGAAATAGAAGAAATCTGATCAAGCTTCCTTTTCCTATGGAGAAGCAAATAAAAAACATAATCTTTTGCGGGGGGCAGGGGCAGAATTGCACAAAGTAGGGCATGATGGCAGTTTCTGTCCAGTTATGTAGGGTATTTAGAAGAAAATGGAATACAGTTTGTACTTCTATATTTTTCCTTCAATGACTAAGAAGAAAAGAAAATTATTCGTAAATTATAATGGATGGAATATGTGTTAAGTTCATCCTATGATTTCAATTAGAGATCTGAGTATCAGGAAAATATTTTGATTCAAACAGTGAATCTCTTTGTTTGCAGACAAAGGAGCTGGCACAGATGGAAAGACAAAAGTACCTTCTTTTGCCTCTTGAGTTAAATCCATAAAATTTATCACAGATAGCAGTTGTGTAGGAAATTTTTTGAAAGAAAACTATTTTTTGAGTGATAAAACTGACTTGGAGCCATCTTTCATAGCACCAAAGTCTCAAGAATGACAGAGAAGGTGGTTTCCAAATGTGGGAGATGTCTTCAAGAAATACGCTGTTCTTTTTTTTAGGAAAAAAACAGCTGAGCACAGTGCTGCCTTCTGATTGCCAGTTCTTTTCAGAAACATACATGGAGTGCATGCCTTGGACTTTGCTATGGAGATCTGGGGTTCAATCAAAGTTAGCTTTAACAGGGAAGGGAAAACGGAGTCTGCTATTTCACAGCACTGAAATAAAAAACAGTGAAGAAATCATCACTCAAGAAATGAGACTTTATGGCTGTGTTCTGTTGAGTGGGCAGGGTAGTGTTGAGGGGAGATTTATTGCAGGCACTTCTGTTGTGTCATTATTCACTCAAAATAATGTGACTTATCACACATGCAGACTGGTAACTTATTTCAACAGACACAGTTAAGCACTAAATTGAGAACCGTGGAAGTGAAAAAGGCTATCTTGCAGAGCTGGAGTGTTTATGCATGCTGATCATTGGCCTGTGATCAGATTTAGAGAAAGGGGAGTTTTGCGGCCATGTAAGACAGTTGAAGGAACTACTTAAGCACATCCAGAAGATTTATATAAGCCTTATGAAGAGACTTAACATGATATTTGCAGGAGGCTGTGTATGTGTTTGACGATGCTGGTTGACAAATGTTTCTTCTGTTAGCAATAGGCTGTCCTTGCCCATGTCTGATTTCTGACAGATGCCAGGACAACAGTTGGTGGAAATGCACAATGAATGGGACCAGGGAACTCATCCAGGTGATGAACTGCATCTTTTTTTCTTGGACTATTTTCCAGACAAATCCGTTTCCTAATGTGGGTTACCACGTGTCCTGGTTTGAGGTAAAACAGAACCAATTTTCTGTCCAGTAATTTTACTTTGCAGCTAAGCCTCTTCTAACTAACTGAACTCTCTGAAATTAACAGCATATTGTGCAGACACTGTTCACTCTCAGAGTGGTAAGACCTATGTTCATAGTTGATGCCAAAGAATGGTACGCAGAGAGGCTCCTGCTTATACTTAGTGCTATAACAACCAAGGTCAGCTAACTATTATATGCCTGGTTGGAGGGTCAGAAGCAGAAGAACATAGAGGGGTCCCACCTATGGGGAGGAGCGGACAGGACAGGTGACCCAAAACAGGGTATTCCATCCCATCTGCACCATGCTCAGTATAAAAGCTGAGGAATCAAAGGGTCAGCCTCTTTCTTCAATGGGCAGCGTCCAAGGAGGACTCTGTTTGTCTGCCGTTGATCCCGATCCATGCATTCCTGAATTTCGATCTAGAATCCAGTTCCCATCTGTCACTGAGTCCAGCCTGGGACTTCCCCAGTGCCTGCCAGTGATGTAATGGTCATCCTGGAAGCTTGATATGGTTTTGTATACATTGTATATATTTCATTATTTCCTTTTTATTATTTTATTAATAATATTTCATTAAAGTATTTTAGGTTTTTTTCTAAAATCATATGTGTCTTTCCTCTCTCCTTCCTCTCGCAGAAGGGGGATGCTCTCCCTTCTCTGAAGGAAGAGAGGTCAGATAGCATCTGTCGTTCATTTCAGTGGCCAGTCCAGCCCAAACCATGACAGCATAACAGCCTAAATACTCATTCTGAAACATTTAGGAACACATTTGAGGGACAAGAACAAATTGCAAAAGGTTAGAGGTTACTGTTTAGACCAGCACTACTTACCTTTGTTCAGTTATATACACAGAGGTTCAGAAATTGCCAGGTGTGTTGTTATCAGCAAAAATAGCTTGTCAGGGTGTTTGTTTTATAATTTCGGCTATTAAGGAGACATCTTGAATCCCAAGAATGCCTAGAGGAGAGTGGATAGTACTAAAATTTGTCAATTTACAGAATTTAAAAAACGTGAATAATCAAATTTTAAACCCACGTACGTGTAAGGAATATGGCGGGGTTCTTATAATATGCAGGTCGTCAAATTGAAATACCAAAGATCTTAGTTACCGAAAAGGTCAATTGATCCTGTAAAGACTTTTCTCAGCTTCTTTGGCTCTTCTGTTCTGGTTAGCGTCTTGGAGTGGGACAAAGAGTTTAATATTCAGATTTTCAGGAAAACAGCTCATAGTTGAAAAGTAATTTTAGCTGTTGGGAGTAAACGCCCACATAATTCAGAATATAATTCAAGACACTTGTAGGAAAAACAAAGGTACAGATAATATAGGTACGCACTGAGGATGGGATTACTTCAATATGGTTTTATTGTGTGCCTAAAATACAGAATTATACTATCTTCATTTGGATATAGAAGATAGTTTGTAAAAAATTCTATGAGTTCTTAATAATTTCAGGAAAATGTTATTAACACTAAAAAAAACTCTGAACTTAGCTGTCAGTGGATACCACCTTAGTTAAGATATTTATGCGTTAAGGAAATCATTGCCCCTCTGCTTATATAATCACCATCTACAAAACGTGGGGTTGTGTTTGGGCTTCTGGATGGATGCAAGTGCAATGGTGTTGTTCATCCTTCCTACCTGCGTATGCTAACTGATCTTCATCTTTAGAAGCTGATACTGTGGCAATACTACAGAATATAACTGTTTAAGACTTGGTTATGATATTCACTTGTATCCTATTGATATGTGAAAGGATTAAATTTTCCAGAACATTTGTAAGGAAGAAGGACAAAGATTGAAAGAGAAAGGGGAAAGCCAATACCTGGAAAGGTGTTGTTTTCTTCTTTGGTAGTTGGATAAGAATTAGTTGTTAGGCAACCTGTTTTAAAGCAATTGTTGTTTGTTTGCTTGCTTGCTTGCCTCTCCTGAGTTAAATAGATTTGATTGTCATGTCAGTTAATCTGTTGTTGAGTATATACAAGGCCTGTATATGTGTCTGTAGGTGTCTCAGTGGAATTCAGAGCTGTACACCTTTCTGGCATATGTTAACTTCACCAAATATAAGGGAAAATACTTAGTTTCTTTCTGGAGGATTTTTGACATTCGTTTCCTGTTTGGTCATAGTGAAATGCTTGGCAGAACTTTAAATTTCATGAAATTATACTGCACCTTCTTTCCTACACAAGTTATGTGAGCCTTTAACATTCCAGTCATGAGAGTCATTCTGACATTTCAGTGTTGTCAGTTATATCAAATTTTTTTTATCATCAAGAATTGTCTTTCTTTTTTTTTTTGTCCTTGTTTCTCAGGCTTTAGCATTAGGAGGTAAACAAATGAAATATTTCTTCTCTTTAAATTCTTTGACACCTTATGTGTGCCATACACTGAGTTCAGACAATATTTTTTCTACCTTCTTCTTCTGTTGACAATTTTGTGTCTTCCTGGCTGCTTCTCCAGTAAAAAAGATCAGCATTCATGTCTATCAAGTACAGTAAAACTGCAGCGTGCTGCCCTGTTATCACTGTGCTGTTGGCTTCATCTTCCTTTTTTGTCATGAAGTCACCAGCAGCTATCGCTCACCTTCTTACAAGGACTCCCATCAGATACCTCCTGCAATATTCTGTTACATTTTGCCAGACAAGTTCCTCAATAGGTGACTTGCTGAGAGTCTAACACCTGTTTGATAAGTTGAGTGTTTTCCAGATGTTTTTTCACCTCGTGTCATAAATTGCCAGTCAGCTAAATCAGTTTCCGCTTTTCTGTGGTTTCCTGCTGCTGACCGTTTTCTCTGTGACCCCTGCCAATGATTCCCAATCTAGTCATTCACGGAATATTAATTTGCTCCTGCTGTACCCAGGATTACACTTCAATCACATGAACATAGCTTATGCTGCATTTCCGCTGGCTTGCACCACGTGCACCCAAGATCTCTTTCAATTAACAAAAAAGGAAAACACAGCACATTCAGCACTGGTCACAACTGTTGTTCCCTCCTCATTCATGCACATGAGAGCTACTCCTCTACAGAAATAATCAGTTTCCCTCTGACCTACCTTTCTAGATGGACCTACTCCAGCTTTCAGCAAACCCAGAATATCTCCCCTGTTGGCTTTCTGCCATTACAACATACTCCAGGTACCTGATACGATCAATGACCCCAAGCCTCAAGCTTTGAATTCTTCTAAAGGAAACGACATGCTTATCTCTCATAAGTAGACTATTCAGAATCACAGAACCCCAGACCACAAAAAAAAAAAAAACAAACAAAATCCCTTCATTTCCAAGAACAGGATTTGCAGGTGGGCTCTCAAAAAATCCTGTTAGTTATTCACCCATGATAGTTATTGATGATATCTTTTCTTTGCTGTCAAGAGACTTCATTGTAACTCGAGTGATACCATCTGCTAACAGCTCATCATTCCATTTCCAGGTTAGTAATAAATATACAAATGAGCAGCAGCCTAATACAAAATTTTGAGGCACCTCACTGTTAACAGTTACCGTGTCAAAAATGGACCACATAGGTTTATTTCTTTTAGCCTTATACTGTCCCGGTATAAGTTGGCTTACCCATTAGTGAGGCTTTACATATCCTTGTGGTATTCTTTTTAATCCTTATGCTTGTTTGAATTACCACTTACTTTGACATTTCTCATCTTCATAGTGATACAATACAGATCAAGGATTAAAAATATGGCACATATTGATTACCAAGGGTACAATCAACGGCAATAAAACTGGTAATAAGGAATATGTGTGCATCAAGAGCAGACGGTCTGCACTCCAGTAAGGCCACATTAAAGCTGACTTAGCAGCAGAAAGCCTGGGGTCTGATAACAGGAAGATGGGAACAAAGTTTCAGTATATCACATGGGCCATCCTGTTCTCTCAACAGGAAGGCAGCAATAAAGATGCCCAGAATGAGAAGACAAACACAATGGGTAGCGGCCTTGCATAAGAATTAGGGAGCATGAAGAACGCAGAACTGAACCCATAATGATGCCATAATGACCGCTTGACTCCCAAAGGATATAAAGAGCTTGTCCAAAATATAGTTTGTTGTGCCTGATCAAGACAAACCTAAGAGACATACCAAGGACTCAATAGCTAGTGTCCCCTGTCCTTTGTGTCACACACACACACACATTGTCCTGAGCAGACCACTTAGACACACCTTTTGGTACTTGTGAGCATGAGTGAATGAGTGAGTGAAACAGGAGTGAATGAGTGCTAGTGACTGAAATCCGTTTTATTTAAAATAAACATAAGCATCCTCTTCCATGGAGTCTTGAACTAAGTTTTGTAACACTGATTCTTACACTTCCAAGGCTGCCAATTATCAATGATTTTTGCCATGAGAATTTTCATGATACTAACACCAATAAAGCATTCCAGTACACCCATGAGGCTTCAAGGTATATGTCCTTGTGGGGAATACTTTCACCTGCAGTGAAGGCAACAGTATGAGATGGCACTAGGAGGTCTAGCACTTTTCCTTCTTCCCTTCTCCATTTCTCAGAAATGTATTCCTTTCCCCTCATAAAACCTCTACCTTCTCCTGACTCCTTCCTAGAGACTCACAGGTAAGGCAGCTCTGCTCTGGTTCAACAATTTTGCGGGGAAAAGGAGTAAATCCACTGGCTGCTACTGGGTAGAAGAACAGTCCACTTCTCAGCCCTCTGCCTCCCCTCAGCTGGGGCAGAGAAGGCATGTAGCAGTACTGCCCCAATGAGAAAGAAAAACTCATGGAGGCAGAGGCATAACTGGCAGAAGGCAGGACAGAGGCAGAGCACAGCACAGCTCATCTGGATTACACAGAACAATGCAAAATACATGCCTAGTTTACAATGCTCGAGTATCTTAGTACTCGATCACTTTGACCTCAGTGGCAACATATATTTTTAGAAGGGCAATTCTATCATACTGTTGTTAAATTACTCACCACTGCCGTCATTGCTAGATGATTAAAAGGAATGCATGTCTAGGCTATGCTCAAGATGAGCATTCTCATCTCCTGGGAGTTAGTGGTCCATTCATTCCTCCAGGAGCAGTAAATTGGGTCCTTTGAAATGTGTAAAGAAGCTGTTAAGAGAGCACAAAACATGTTTAGCCAGCAGTACCAGCTGCACGTGAGCCCATCCAGGATGCTCTGTTCAGCTGACAGCTGTTACCCAGAACCGCATGAGGGTTAGTCTCTAACTCTCTCATGCCTCGTTCTGCTTGTCATCATCCCCTTTGTTTTGCTTCATAGGAGAGAAGGAGAAAGATATAACATGGGGATGATGCACTTGCTGGTGGGTAGACAACCAGGGAGGATTTGCATGGTGGCAGGTATTTAATATGATGTGCACAAAACATTAGACATGCTACTGGGGAAAAGAGTGGAAGGAAGTTCTTTTTATGACATAAATTACATCCTTGCATTAAAAAGGAAATTACTTTCTGGTCATTTCATCTGTCAGTCCTCTTCCTCTCTGAGGAAAGCTATTCCTTTTTTCTGTTGGTTTGTTTTTTGGTTTTTTTTTTTCCATTCTCTGTCTATTATGGGGATCAGTCTTGTGACTGGTACATGGGTGCACCTGAGCTCTGACACTTCATGAGGAAGGGAGGGGAGTGGAAAGGGGTTATGTGAAAATTGATTCAAATGTGTCGGTGCACAAGTCCAGCACTTGCTGCAAGAGGGGAGGGTCCTGGTGCCTGCCACAAGAGGGGCAAGTGGAGGTTGGAAAGCAAAGCATGCCGACACAGGGTAACAAAGGCTGGACCACCCTCTAGGTGAAGCATCACTAGGTGCCCCATCTGTACTCTGAGTACACTGGCATCTAAGTTTCTCCCATAGGAGGTGGGTATAGGAGAGTGAAAGACCTTTGGTGTTGGAGAGCTAGAACTTTTTTTTAAACATTCAGATCTTTACATCTTCTTTCTGGAAGTCATCATCAGATTTTGCAGGACTAATAATAAACACTTTACAAAACACTGAATTTGCTCTTCAACATAGAACAGTAATGTGAAAAGCCTGCTATTTTGCTGTCAGCAAAAATCAATGCCGACCTTCAAAGGAACAAGCTGTAGCCTTGTTGTTAGGCGATGATCTAAGGCAAGCCAAGCTTTCCAGAGAGAGATACGTGAGCTTTTGTCGGACCAAGTAACACAGTTGGTCTGTAGACGAGCTTTTGGACTCACAAATCTCCGGAGCAGAAGGTCAGACACGAACACGGTCTTGGGTGGCCAAAAGCATGTCGTGTCCCCCAGTTACATCGTGTAGTCTAACTAACGCTATTACCTGCCCCTCATCAACCTGCCCGAGGGCCGCCGGGGTGGGAGCGCTGCCCCTGCGGGTCGCTTCGTCCGGGACCGGAGGGCTCTGCGTTCTCGCCCCGCCACCCCACCGCGGCCCGGCCGGTCCCACACCGCTGCCGCCGCCCCCTCACAGCC
>VZSZ01009685.1:131127-167287 GCA_013398815.1 Ibidorhyncha struthersii | reverse complement strand
GACACGCTGGGGTGTCCGAGCCCGTGGCCCACGGGGAGGGCGGGCAGGGCGCGGACGGCCGCCCAGGCGGGCTGCGCTCCCTCTCCGTTCCCACTGAGAGGCTGGACAATAGCGGGAAATGCCTGAGTTACACACACACCCCCACCTCCAACACCCCTTTTATTTCCAATATTAAATGGCTGGAGTTTATATGGGAAAGGGTATGAAATTTTGGCCTCTCTTAGCATGGAGCCGAGGTTGGAGAACCTCCCAGGGGCCGGCCATGGGGAAGGGCATCCTGGAAGACTCCCACAGGGACAGTTTCTCAGGTGGGAATTACCATTAATCTTGCGTGGATCTCTACTTTAGTTTCCTGGGGGAACTGAGTCCCAAGGGTTTTCCCAAGAGTGGCGTATCTGACTGATTCTGTAATGTACAATTTTCTGTCAGATAATCCATCTTAATCCTTCTCTGTGTATTTGGCAATCCCACAGCCATCTCCTGAACCCACTCCCTAAAAGCTCCCAGGGAAGTGGGTCAGCATCTCCAGATGATGTTTCTGTCAGACACTCAGTGAGTTTCTGCGCTGCTGTCTGACTAGAAGGCAGCACTGTGACCCTTCAGTTTATGCACATACTGAATGAGCCGTGCTTCAATTATTCATGCTGATGCTATTGCAACCTTCTGCAGTTTCTCTTCTCCAGGGACATGATGTGTAGCAAGACTTTGAAATACTTTGCCAATGAGGCTGCAGTCCTGTCTAGGCATACGGCAGCTGTTGGCTTGTCTAGCCATTCTTAAGGGTTAATTTACAGCAGTAAAAGTTATGTCAGGGAAGAATGAGGATTCCCAGTAGGGCAGCATTAGCCTGAACATTCCTTTTGTTCCCCTCTAAAAAGCCATAATTCAGAGTACTGAATGGTTGGTGGACTAAGTTCTACAAATGAGTTTTGGATTTTCCATCTGGAAGTAGCAACACCTTCAAAGTACATTTGGTGTCCATAATGGAGAACCTATGGCTTCAACATGGAGTTGATTTAAATCTGGTAATTTGTCGGTGTGGTAGACATTTGCTGTTTTGTATATGGAGAAACAGGTGCAGAAATGAAATACACTGGAACCAGGGATTTGGTGGCAAATCTTGGAATCACATTTGTTGTTATTTATGCTTTACTAGTATGATCATCCATGCATTGTGCTGTGCCCTCCAGAGAGTACTCATTGATAGTCGGAGAACCGTTCATATTTTCCAAATACAGGAGGGTGAGTGGACCCACAATGGCAGCAGCTATACTTATGGAAATACAGGAGAACTGTACTGTGACCTATAGTCAAGTAGGTGTATGATAGCTTTTTTATTCTCCATTTTAATTATAGACATATTTCCGAACAGCAGCAAGGTCTACTGTTGATTGCTGGTTCTTGGAATACTCACTCGTATCAAATGGTAATCTAGATGAACACAGGCACACAGAGAAATACTGTATGTCTAAGGTGTAAGGAGCCAAGGTAGCTTGAACCTTCTGTGCATAGCTCCCAATAATATAAAGACCAAAATAAAAAGAGGCCAGTGCTAGTGGAAGGTGAATATGCAGTGACCCTCCAAGTGATCACTGTCATTCTGCCAAAATTTCCACATTCTTATGGTTAGTTATAGGCAGAGAGCATTGAAATGAACAAATCTGATCGTGACAGTAGATTTCCAAGGTGGAGAGTACCTCTGAGAATATGGTATTCTCAGCTGAGAAACGTCTCCCTCCAAGAGATACTCACCTCTACGTTGACTCTAAGGCATGAGATAGAGCAAAAAATAGGGCTTAAAATTGCTAGAGTCTGAAACATGCCGAAGTCTAGGGCTTTGTTACCAGCATCTGAGGTCAGATGTGAGGATTTGGCGGGTTTTACTCCTGAACTCTTCCATTTACCCATCCTTTGAAACACCCAAAGTAGGAAATGTACATTCTACTCCAAGGCGCACAGCTAAGGAAAATTATGTTCCACTTGCCTTAGAATTGCAGTTTACTGACTAGTCTGTAAGGGCAAGGCTCTTTGTACTGTCTTGGAAGACACATTAAGTCTGCGATTTGACAGTTCGCCATCCAATATTTACAAGACTGACTCTGATTTTCACCCAGTAGAGGTTAAAAGCTTCAGGTCTTACTTCTTGATTGAAATGCAGAAATTTATATATAGATCTCATTGCCCAGCAGATCCAAGCTGAAGTAAAGTCAGGACTTCGTTTTTCCTTTCAGCTTTCCTTTATGTTTTCCTTTGCCCTTATCCCAGGTAAGGAAATTTACCTGATGCTCAAATGAGATAAGTCAGTAATACACAACTGCAGTGCTGCTGGCTCTCTTATCAATCCCTTGTCTCCCCCTGAGTGCTTTCTTGTCCCTGTAAAGCCCCTGCCTAGTTGCATACTTCCTCCAGACAGGTTAGAGAACAAAGGAGGAATTCCTGCTGCATCTAATCAAAGGTCTGAGGTTTCCAGCAGAGGTAACAGCCAGAATCAGGAGATGATCACAGAGCAAGCAGTAAGTGACTACTCCAGAGGCTAATAATTGATTGCTAGGGCCCCACTGGGAAAGAGTACAAATTCATAAAGTCCTATTTCTCCCTCTTCACCCTCCAGCTGGTTAATTCATCCCATTCATGTTTTCTGCTGTGCCAGGGCCTCAGCCACAGTGCCGGAAAAAACGTCCATATTGGGCTAAGAAATCTGGGGACACTATAGTAGTAGTTACTGGAATGAGAGCCAGAGCCAGATGAGAAAGTCAAGGCACTGTTCTCAGGAGGAATACCAGATCATCTTTATTCCTGTGTAGACAAAGGCTTACTATGTGTTATGTGCCTGCATGTGACCACCGCAGCTGCATTTGAGCTCTAAGGAAAGGAACCTGCTGTCCTTTGGTCAGAGGCAGATGCAAAGATGATGTTTAGTCAGTTGAAATCAACTAGCTGCCTCGGTGCATCCCTTCCAGTCTGTGCTGCTGGTGTAACTACAGTGAATGTAAAAAATTATCACATTTCTAATATATCCCTCAGTCTATGAAGAAAGCTGGTCGCATCTTTCCCATTCATTGTTTCAGTATTCCAGCAGGTTCTAACAGAATTGGCTTTTGTTCATTTTACATATTAAAATATTTGTGGCATAAGAGTGAGAGATTTAATTTGGTTTTCTTTAAATAAAAGTTGAGATTCTTGACTGTGGCTGCACATTAATTTAAATATTTGCTTTGGTGAGGCACAGGGCATAGCAGGTGAAGGAGGCTATAAACTTGGTAAACATGATTTTCTGAACAGGAAGCTCTTCTTTAAATAATATCAGGAGATTCAGAGCTCATAATCTGTGTGCTTTTAGTCTGTGCCAGATCTTCAGAGAGGCCACAAGCTGCTTAAAACTGATATGATAGCTGTGTCAGTGTGTCCTGGATCTGCTTTTGTTCAGTGTTTTCTTAGATGACCTGGATGTTAATAGAAAGAGTGGGTGTATCACATTTGCCAGGGACATAAAACTGTGAGACTTGAAATGTGCGGGAGGAAAAGATTAGAATTCAAAATTATTCCAATAGGTTGGAAGAACTTCTAGGAAAAGAAGTGGATGAAATTCAGTAGGGATAAATGCAAGGTACTACAATAAGGCAGGAACAATTAACTGCATAAGCACAAGAGAGAAGTAAATGACTAGGTTGCAACTCTGCAGAAAAAAAATCTGAGTGTTATGATAGATCACAAGCTGAACATGAGTCAATGTCATCCTGTTGCAAATGAAGGCAAACATCTTGCTAGGATATATAAAAGACATATAGCCTGGAAGACATGTGAAGCAATCCTCCCCCTCTGTTCAGCATTGCTAAAGCCTCAGCTTGGAGGCTGTGTGAAGTTTTGGTTATTAAACTTTGAGACAGGTGCAATTCAATTGGAGAGAGTCCAGAGAAGGGCAGCAGGACTCATCACAAGACAGACAAACTGACCTGCAAGATGATTTGAAATAACTCAAATTATTTAGCCCAAAGACCAGAAAGCTGGCAGGGGAATATTAGAGTCTTCAGATACAAAATAGAGAAGGGAATGATCTTTTCTTTGGGCTCATGGTGAATGGAACACAGAGCAAGAAGTAGCAGAAAGAAAGATTATTTTAGACTGCAGCAGTAATTTTCTAGGACCTAGGATAATAAAAACTGTTGAATATTTGGCCTGGGGAGGCTGGGAAGACTCCATCATTTTAAGGACAAGTCAGACAATTGTCTGTGAAGAATGAAATTAGGCCAGTGATCCTATCACGGGAAAGCACCTTGGACTATTTGATATCTTAAGTTCTCTTCTAGACCATTCTTCTATCATTTTATGAAAGCAACATGCTTATTTCATGTAAATGAAATAAAAGCTGTCTGCTGGCCCTGTTCTGATGTTTGTTTGCTATCCAAGGGTAGCACAGCACCAAGAACACAGTGCAGCTCTTTCTGAAAATAGCCTGAAAGAAAAGTAGGAGTGTACTAGAAGATGGTTAAAAGAGGCCTCTCTTTTGGGAGAAGACATAGGTAACGGGACATTCTCATTTCCCTGGAGCAGATGCTTGACTGAGTCTATGAATGCTGAAAACAATGATATGGGAGAAGAAAAAGGAATGAGGATTAGCAGTTAGCAAAATGATCTGAACTGAAAATACAAACTCTTCTAGTATTTCATTCCTTGAATGAAAGACCGTAGTCCAAAAATGCTTTTTTAAAGATAAAATGAAATAAAATAATGGAATTCAGGATAGGAATAAAATAAAGCATAGTTCTGCAATTGATGTTTTTAGGCATTTCTCCAGGGTGAGAAAATCTAGGTCCTGTAGTATTCATGGTTTAACATACATTGTTTAATATAAGTGGAACAGAGGGTCCCCTGTGCATGGTGAAAAAATGCTGGATCTCTGTGAGGAGACAGGTAGAAAGAAATAAGGGAACAATGATGCTGCAGTGGAGAGCTGCACATAAGATCCTGAATAGAACATGTTTTAAGTCCAACCAAAGAATTTTTAATCCTCTAAAGGGAGAAGGGTTTTTCTCTCTCCCCAGGCTTTAGACCTTTCCACTCAGACAAAAAGAAAAGCTCTTAGAGAAGTTAAAGACATACTGAGAGTAGTGGAAGTGGGTTTTATACCAGCCAGGCAACAGGGATTTTTTTCTATGAAAACAGGTACTCTCTGGGACCAAAAGGCTGCAAATCAGCTGCTGGAAAGAATCTGTGTTGAATGAACAAGACAAGGAGAAAATGAAGAATAAGGCTGTGCTTTTTAGAAGGCTGTTTTCATGGAGCTGTTGCTCAGTGAACTGTAGCATATTAGCATTATAATCTGGTGTCGTTTAAACACTCTTACACTGGAATTACCCATAAATTGATGGAAATCCTCATATTTTTATTTACTCTGGGACATGTGAGCACAAACTGTGACACGATATAAGCTCTGATTGCTTTTCCCTCTGCCCCCATCTTCCATTGCTGCTTGAACACTTTGGGAAAAATAATGGTTTGCTTGGAAAGCCAGTCACTTGATGCCCCAGATATTTCAAAGTAAATTCACATCCCTTCCACCCAAGGACTGACCAGTGCTTCACGTTAGCTTGTATTGCTTTGCCTGAGATTATTTCATCGCTCCTTCTCCCATCCTTCCCTTTGCTTTCTTTACTTCTCATATGAGTATATGAAACCCAGTCTTTATTTGGGAGACAGGAAGGGCATTCAAAAGAAATCTTACCGTGACCTGATGCTAAAGGAGGGTCAGCTTTGGAACAAGGTGGTTCTGGAAGGAGATAAAGCAAAGGATAGCTAATGGAAAAAATCTCCTTTTTACTAGTAGGAGGAGGCAACAAGGTGGAGGGGTTGATGTCTATGAAACTTGGGAGGAAATCTGAGACAGGCAGGGCAGAGAACTACTGAACATGCCGGAGGGGGTTCTGCAGATGGTAATCTGTTGGAAGCTGTTGATAATTGTCTTGGAAAGGTATTAGACAGAAGTAGCTAGAAGGAAGGTAGGGGACTGAAAGAATTTGAGTAGAGGGAGCACTGGCTTGAAATATGAACTGAATGTGAACATTTGGTTTTAGGGTGAAATTTCTCAGTGTGGTTGTGAGGAAATTGTGTAGGCTACTGCAAATGGCACTTCTGTCAGTATGAGCTGCATATTTAATTTATCCAAGCCTGCTTTAAATAAAGCATCTGCATAACAGTGTTCAGAGCAGCCATATCCTTCATGTTAATTCATTTTTTTTTTCTTTTATATTATGTCCAGTTAGGGTCTCAAAGTTACGTAAAATCTGCCAGTGGGTTGCTGCAGTCTTTATTTCAGTATTTTAGCAAAATTCTTTTCCTATAAGCAAAAATCAGAGACAGCAGCAGCTTCAAGCTGTCAAAGGCGATTTTGCCTAGGAGGAAACTGGCTGGTCACGCTGATGAGTCTGGAATCTGTGAACACTTGACAGGCTCTGAGCGCTTTCTCACTGTGAATGAGGAACTGATGAGTGAACAGCAGTGTCCAGCAGTGCTTTTTGATGGTAATGCCAAAGCCTTTTACCAGCAGCTTCCCAGTGCAGATGGAGTTTTACAGAAATAGTTACACAAGCATTTCTACTGCCATTATGAGGGGACTGGCATTTTTTAAACATTGGAAACAACATAAAACCAGAAAGCAGGTATGGGAAAACTTTGTCAAACTATGCATGTCTTGAGGGTATTTTTCGGCAAATGCCTCTGTCTGTCCCTCCAGCCAGGAGGCTGTGGCAGCCACACCTCTGTGCCAGATTGTCACAGAAAAATGCAAGTTCAAAAGGACAACTGTGAAAACTTGACTTGTACAGGGTTTAAGGCGGGAACTTCATAGCTCCCGGTTGAAGAAGATGACAAGAGGATTAAATCCAAGGACCAAAATATACTCAGAGTTTATAAGGTGGAAGCAGAAACTGGGGATTTGCTGAAGATACCAGCTATGAATTCACAGCCTTGGGATGTGTCATTTGCATCAGATATAGCCTTCTGAGAAATAGTTGATAATAAAATGGCTAAAAACCTGAAAGGGCCCAGGTTCGAGCTATCTATAGGCATTCCTCAGAGAGGTCTCTTACAAGAGATTTGGCAGGAGAGACCACCAGAATTGGGGAACTGCACATTGCTGATTGTGAAGGGTCAGTATTAACAAACATGACAACTACTAACTTTGCTAACTTACTTTGCCACTTTAACAGTGTATCTGTAGACATAAAAGAGAGAGTGCTACTGGGCCTAGAATTTAATAAACCTGATTCATGAAAAGCAGTTGATACTAAAGAGCACTATGTCTGTTGCAGAATTTCACTGTTAATCAAGAACTTCTGTACCACCCAGGGCAAGTCTGGGTCTCGAGACTGGCTGGTGACAAAAATGGGGGTAGTTACATGCAATGATTATTCTTTAAATGATTGTTTCTTGATCTGTCTACCAGTTCACTGGCTATGAAAGTGACAGGGTTGTCATGTCAAACAATTAGAGAACAGGACCAGGAAAAAAACTCATTAGCATATGTGGACTTTGACTGACACCTCCCTTGCCCCAGAGTTTGGCAGAGCCAAGTTTTCATTCTGGAATAATGCTGGCCTCCGCTTTGGTGCTGAGCGCATGATGGTTGTTTCTTCTCAGTTCTCCAGCTCCAGGCCTGTGTTCTGACCCAGCAGGAGGAGGAGCAGAAAGGAAGATGCCAGAGCGGAGATGGAAGATACACAGATCTTAATGCCTTTGATCACCTTCTTCAGTAAACTAGAGCTCAGTGAATTTCCAAATTGAGATGTTGCAGCATGTTGGCAGTGAAGAGCAGCACTGCAGTGCAATTCATAGTGTTCTCTGAGTATCTTCACAGTAATGAAACAGCGGGGCATGAAAAGAAACGAAGGTGATTTTTTGGCTGAGTGTGATGGCAGATGTTAAAAGACAGCATGTTTTCTTGCCTTACCTGTCAAGACAAGAAAAAAGAAAACTCCCAAGGAAAGCAACATTCCTGTAAGCAAATGCCTCAGTACAAATAGAGTCTTTGCAGGTGGATTTGCAAAGCCTACTGTCAGAAAATACCAGTCAATAGCATGTAACATTTTCTTAAAGTATGTTATAGTGCAGCCTTTGATAGGTAAAAAGACTGAAGCAATTATGTTTTCATTGATGAAACATAGCATTACAAGTTGATCTATCAAGCAAAGGGAACTGAATCTCATCCATTCTGAAAGTTTTCTGTTAACTGCAAGTAATCAAGAGGGGGACCGGAGCTACCCAAGTTGTGAACATCTTTGGTTGCATTGCTAGACCAACTCTTAGCAGTCAGTGAGCTCAGACATGACTAGGAAACAAAAATGCTTTTGTATCCTTGCATGTAATCCCACTTGGCACTTAGCTACCCATTAATTCCCTTAGGGGATGATTACTGGACTCCACAGGCTCATCCTAACTTGTGATTTGATGATCACCTAGCAAGAATCAGCATATTCCTTCTAGCTGTTACCCAGGTGGGTGACACAAAAGGTCTTAGAGCAATGACTGGAGGGCAGCATTCCAGTGAGTGGGGGAACAGGTTGGAAGCAACTACTGCAGGCACAGAGTTCCAGGACAAATGAGAAATAAGGGCCCACTCAAGTGAGAGAGAGAAAGAAAAGGTGTGGCTATGCAGCTAGAGAAGAAAACAGATAAGAAAAATGTAAAACTTATTCCTTTTTTTGATTAGGACCTTACATAGCAGTTAAATTAAAATCCTATATTGGCTGATAGAAAGCGCAGCAGCAGACTCACAGAAAGGAAACTGAGGACATAAAACCATTACAGAGAGGACAATGAACAAACCTTGAAAGTACACTGCAGGTTCCAATATCTCCTACAGTATCTCCACAATCTCATGTACAACAGTCTTCAACAGGAAGGTATAACACAAAAATTGCCATTCCTGTAATGTATAGAGAGTCAAAATGACTTTCCTATTTAGTGCACCTTCATGGGTGGGAGGTTCCACAGGTTCACATTAGTTCCTGGACAAATAAACCTACTAGTAATAGTTGTTTTCGTTCTTAATGAGGGGGCAAGAGGAGAACATGAAAGGTTCGCCACAAGATTTTTCCCAGCTGATGGTGCTGTACCTGACAGGTCTGCTGGATGACTGGGCATGTGAATGAAAGTGGCAGTATGGAATAGGAAGGAAAGCCAGCACAGCCTGTGTTTAACTGGAACACTTACTCTCATCCTGATGAAATTTCCTTTAATGTCCATAAGCATTTGTTACAACTAAGGATTGAAAGGAAAGAGACAAATAGGGCATCAACTCGGAGAAAAGCATATGAACCTACTTTTCTGGTCTGCATGGTTGGAGGATGAAAATATTCACTCAGCTGCATTGAAGGAAACTGCTGCTTAGATGCATGGAGGAAAGTGTGATTTAAAAACATCAAACAATAACTACCCCTGCTTATGTGTCTCAGTTGTTGCTAGGCTTTCCTTTGTTAACAGAAGGAGCTCAGTAGTGGTCAGCGGCTCAATGTCCAGATGGAGATAGGTGACAAGCAGTGTCCCTCAGAGGTCCATATTGGGACTAGTACTGTTTAATATCTTCATCAATGACATAGACAGTGGGCTCAAGTGCACCCTCAGCAAGTTTGCAGATGACACCAAGCTGAGTGGTGCAGTTGACACGGCTGAGGGATGCCATCCAGAGGGACCTGGACAAGCTCGAGAAGTGGGCTCGTGTGAACCTCATGAGGTTCAATCAGGCCAAGCACAAGGTCCTGCACGTGGGTCGGGGCAACCCCCGGTATCAATACAAGCTGGGGAATGAAGGGATTGAGAGCAGCCCGTCCGAGAAGGACTTGGGGGTACTGGTGGATGAAAAGCTGGACATGACCTGGCAATGTGCACTTGTAGCCCAGAAAGCCAACTGTATCCTGGGCTGCATCAAAAGCAGCATGGCCAGCAGGTGGAGGGAGGTGATTCTGCCCCTCTGCTCTTCTCTGGTGAGACCCCACCTGGAGTGCTGCATCTGTCTCTGGAGCTCTCAGCACAGGAAAGACATAGACCTGTTGGATTGAGTCCAGAGGGGGGCTACAAAAATTATCTGAAGGCTGGAGCATCTCTCCTGTGAGGACAGGCTGAGAGAGTTGGGGTTGTTCAGCCTGGAGAAGAGAAGGGTCTGGGGAGACCTTATAGCGGCATTTCAGTGCCTAAAGGGGGCCTACAGGAAAGATGAGGACAAACTTTTCAGCAGGGCCTGTAGCAATAGGAGAAGGGGTAATGGTTTTAAACTAAAAGAGGGTAGATTTAGACTAGATATAAGGAAGAAGTTTTTTATAATAAGGGTGATGAAACACTGGAACAGGTTGCCTAGAGAGGTGGCAGATGCCCCATCCCTGGAAGCATTCAAGGTCAGGTTGGATGGGGCTCTGAGCAACCTGATCTAGTTGAAGATGTCCCTGCTCATTGCAGGGGAGGTTGCATTAGATGGTCCAAAGGTCATGGTCAAAGGTCCCTTCCAAACCAAACTATTCTGTGATTCTGTGGTTCTATGATCATCCCAAGAGCTAAACTTTCCTTCACTGGAAGGCAGTGGAGTAGGAAAACTGAGCCATAGTGTATAGCAATAAAACAGAAAGAAGTTAGAAGCAGAAAGGGTTAGAATCTGAGTTGATTCCAGAGTACTGATTCCAGTATCGTTCTACCCACATAGTGGGTAGACTCACAGCTCACTCACAGCTCAGTTTACCGTATTGATTATAATGCAGAGATGTTTTTTTAAAAAAAAATTGTCCCTAAGGATGTGAGCTACACCACCACTTCAGGAAAACCTAAGAACAAGCTTGTGTTCAGTGAGGCTATCTAAAAAGCCTTTTCATTCTTTATCAACCCTTTTTAGTCCCCATCCAGGGTTTCGTTATTTTTTTCCATATTTGTAATAGCATATTAAAAGTAAGAAATCTCGTGCTACATTTGCTTGTTATTATCCATGTTCCCTATCCTATGTCTTTTAGACTGTAAGCATCTTTTAAAAGCTCTTCTACAGAGTCCAGCAATGTGCAGCTCGGCAGGCTACCAGCTTCTTTGCAGACTACCATAGTTTAAATATCTTAAGCCAGGTGAGAAGTTTTAAATAAAATCATCCCTGTAACTGTCTTGTTCATTTTTAAATAATAATTTCCCATTTGCCTTTGGAATTGTGCTGCTTGTGCTCAGCATTCTTCTTCATAAGGTGTCTGTCACTCCAGTAGGTCTGTTGCTGGGGCAGTCTATCTGGCAGTGTCCCTGTGCTTCATATGGTTTTACCTCCACAGCCAAAGCAAAAAAATACAGAACAACTGTGAAACTGTCCTACCACTACATGGCTTCCAGCCCAGCCACCTGGAACAATGAAATTTCCCTCTACTCCATTCTCTGAGGTCTCCGTACCTTTCTCTCTCTTTAGAGCTATCTTTTTCACTGGCCAGTCTGCCTTTTGGGGCCTTCCTCTCCCTCTGTCTTAAATGAGATCTTCATGGTATATGCTGCCAAAGTGTCACTTTCTTTTACCTATCAAAATAACTCCTGGTATTCCAGGCCAGACTGTCTCTGTTAATCCTTTATGCCAGTGTGATCTGCCTTCTGGTGCAGCAGTCTGGTTCCTCACGGAGAGATGGGACGCTTCAACAAAGCCATGTTCCACAGGCTCAGCATCTCTTGTGCACACCAAGAGAAAGAAATGCACATATAAACCAGGCTAAAAAAGGAAATTAGGTTTGGGGGTGGGAAAAGAAATGGTTTAACTTTGGCATTACTGTAACTGTAACTGAATAAATGCAAAAATTCCTACTGTTGAATTCGTCTCAGTGTTTTATGTCTAAAGGTAGCAGTGTTAGACAAGCACCGTACAGCAACAGACTTGTGGCTTTCTCAAGCTGTGGTTTCCAATCTTCTCTGGCCTATGCTTTGACAGAAACCATTTACCACTGAACTCATTCCCAGCAATGGCTAGTTTTTTTCACTATTTACTGCTGGTGTGATTTCAGTGACAGCTTATCAATAGCTTGTTTACCTGCATGTGCAGAATAACTTTATAGTATTCAACACATTTTATGAACTACAGGTCAAGCTCAAATGTTCTAACAGTGTTTTCTGTTCTTCCACTTCTGATCAGTGTTGGAGTTTGTTTCTTTGCTTTACAGTTTTTAGTCTTGATTGCTTTGAGGAGTGTGTATGTGGTAGAGAGTTGGATTTGTGCAATTTTTCATTTAGGAAAGGATGTAAAAAAAATTATATTACATTTTAAAGCATTAGTGTGTTAGTGTAACTCCTTGGTCCCACCTAGGGTTTATTCAGCCGCCTTCTCACTAAAACACCTCTTTGTCTGTCTAAATGAATGTATTTTTAAATATATGTAGTAGCCAAAACAGAAGACACAGTGTGTCACCCTGGCACTTCAGTTGTGTATAACAAATTTCCTTGAATGCTGTTATAGGAAGAAAAATCTTAATGTCAGAACTATCATGTTTCCGTTATGATCAGTGAATATACATCATCTTATATATCTCATCATTTTAGCTTAAACAGAGTTGTTAGGGCTTTGGTTGAAATACAGCGGGTTTAATTAATACTCTGAAGTGCAGGCTAACATTAGAGACTTATGCCAAAATACAGTCTCATTTCCTTTTCCCGAGTATGGCTGGAGGTGAGGCACTTCAAAAGAATTCTTGTCTCTCCACAGATCTTTGAGTACATGGAAGCTGGTTTGTTATGTTAAAGGACTCCCTTGACTCAAGGAAACATTTGAAACTAAGTACTTTCTATATTAATGCCATACAGTTCTGTTATTCAGATTGTGGCTTATAGTGTCCAAAAAGCATCCTGAATGCTTCAGTCATTGTTTTACCTCTCAGGATTGTTCCAGAGTTAAAAAAACCTAACACATTCATCAAAAGCAGAGAAAGGCCAAAGCTGTAAGTGAATCGCACAGATTTTTTACAGATTTTGCTTTTAAGGATCTGCTACAATTAATTTCTCCTTGATGTCAGAATAAGTGATGCATTTGCATCATTATCTGATGCTCTTAATCTGTATCGGATGAGTGGAACAGACAGTATGTGGTATCTGGGGAAAAAAAAACATGCTAACTATAGTCCAGGAAGGCTGCTCATTACACAGGCTTTCACTGATTCAAATAATTGAAACATTTGCAGCTGTCCTTAAATATTAGAGTGAGAGCTAGGAAGAACAGGGCTTTGCTCTTGCAGCTTACAGGATTTTAAGAACTTTTACTAGCAGTTAATTCAACTGCACTGCTTCACTTTTGTTTCATATTGCATTCTTCAGTGATCTTCTGGGTTAAACTCCCACTGAAATTAAAGGACTCTTGCTTAAGCTAGGACTAGAGAACGTAGCTCATTAATATTTCGGAATAAAAAGAAAACCCTTGTGAGTTTTACAGGAAGATCTGGCCTGCAAGTCTAGAAATGGGGTGACCTTTCTATTATTGAAAGTCCTTTTGTAAATCCAGTAGAAATTTCAGTAGAAGAGTAAAGCTAATTGTCTTTCCACTGGTGGAAAGAACAGAAAAAATCACCAGGAGAGAAAAATTTCCAGGGCAGAAAAATCACCTCCAGCAAGCACAAAGCTATTAAAGTTTCCTGTGTCATGCAAATAGTGAATTCAGTCTTTTTCTTTTCAAAAAAGATTTGGAACTCCTGTTCTGCTATGTGAGTCACTACCATTTTAGCCCATTTTTTCCAGGTCATTAATTTAATGTCAGAGCCTTTGAGAACTGTTTAGCTCCATCACATGTTTTGTGCCTCCTATTCAAAATTAGTTTCTTGACTTCTTCCCTGTGGGCTGCTGTCCCTGTTGGTAGTGCCTAGTGTAAAGGCAGTAGCATACCTTGTTTATCCCTTGGGTCTACTTACCTTCATTGCATCTGTCTGTGGTGTTACCACAATAAAGAATGGTGGGGTAGGGGACAAAGGGCCCTGATTCATATGTAAATGAAATGAGAATAACACAGCTGCTATGTATGACACATGCATGGCCCATGCTGAAGACCCACTTTTCAAATCTCGCCTGGGTCTTTCACCTCACTCTGCAGTATTAGAACTTATGCCGTGGCGTAAACTTAAGGCTGATACCACAGTGTCCGTGGCCAGCCTCACATCTCTGGTGCTATCTCTTCCCTGCTGGAAGAAAGCTAGCTCCGTAAAAGACTTGGGCACCAGAAGCATTTGCTAGGGAAGCAACAGAACATTTTGGAAGCTTTATCTTTCAGACAATATGCTAATACTCAAGTCCAAGAGTTGTCATGAGTTGCCTCTGTTTATGGCAGCCCTGTAGCTAGCTGAGTCTTCCTAATGATAGGCAAGTTATTCTTAGACTGGTTTAGTGTGAGAGGCAGTTATTAGATACTTTCTAAATTATTTTAAAAAGATAAAGAACCTAAATAGTCTTGAAAGTGGTGAGTGGGAGCTGTCAAGGAAATAACTTGCTAATGGAAACACAGCAAAATCAACTGCCTTATTTAAATGATTTGCCAGTAAGTTATTGGGAAGAGCTGATAAATAAGGGACTGCAGCAGCAGAGTCTTTGCAACTGTAACTGAGTGATCCATCCTTTAATAAGTGACCTTATTACAGAGAAATTAGCTTTGGGACAGAAACAGGATAGTGGTCATTTGAAGGAACATAAGGTCAGAGAGTTTTCACTACAGAGTTTATTAAACTGTTTTGTGGGTTTTTTTGGCCAGCAGTGAAGTGCTTGCAATATATCCCATGACTCCCAGGTACGCTGAGCAGGCAGCACTTTAGAACCAGGCTGGTTAGTGTGGCTAAAAATGCAAATGCCAAATCCTTTCCTGTCATTTCTTGTCTCAAGAGCTTGCAGCCGTGTCACAGTCATCCTAGTTCTCCGTGTGGCCACATCATGGTGATCATTGGAATAACAATGGATGAATATGAATCAGAAGCATCTAATAGCCCTTATAAGTTTGCCTTTAGGGCTTGGTTTTCTAAGCTGGAAGCTGAAATGAGCCTGCCATGCTAAATGTAGCACTCTGCACTCCGCGAAAACGATACTGCTGAACCAGAGGCTGAGCTCACAGTGTGACAGTTTGGAATTTAGTTCTTAGTGAGATGTTAGGGCCTATTAGTATTGTTTAAATGGCAGCAATGGCCAAATGCTGTACAGACATGGGAGGAGAGAGTTTTTGCCCTGAGGAGCTCACAAACTAAATGGCAAAGTGAGGAAAAATAAAGACAGCATGGAAGCAGATGCATGGAAGTTAGCTATGGCTTAGTAGTTCCATTGAGAATGCTTTCTTACATTAATTTGCTGGATGAATGATAGTCTGTCTGTCAGACCTGCCGTTAGCTGGTTAGTTCCATGTAAGTGTCATGGCTAGAGTTAGTAGTGACTGAATTTTCAGCTGTGAGAAGGCAGTAGCTATGGGAATCAATTATACAGTCAGGAATCGTGACTTAGGAGGTCTGTAGTCCAACCTCCTGCTGAAAGCAGGGCCAACACTGAATGCAGACCAGGTTGCTTACAACTTAATCCAGTCTGGCCTTGAAAACTTCCAAGGATGGAATCAATCTCTCTGGGCAAACATTTTGCTTGTATGTGGTCTGAACCTTCCCCTTTGGATTTTATGATCATTGTCTCTTATCGTCCCACCACGCACATCAGTGACAAACCTAGCTCTGTCGTCTCAGTAACCTCTTCATAGGTATTGGAAGGCTACTACTAGACCCCCCCAAAGCTTTCTGTTCTCCAGGCTAAACTAGCCCAGTTCCCTCAGCCTCTGCTCATAGGACAGGAGCTCCAGACCTCAATCGTCTTTGCTGCCCTCCTGACATCACTCAAGTGCCAACTAAAGGGGAATAATCACTGCCTGTGGTTACTGGCTACATTCTGTTGATGCACCCCAGTGTGCTGTTAGCCTTCATTACTTGCAGGGCACAGCACTAACTCAGGTATAAATTATTGTTCTCCAGGAGTCCTCGATCCTTTTCAGTAGTACTGCTCCCCAGCCAGTTAGTCACCAGCCCGTACCAACACACAGGGTTAGTCCATCCCAGGTACAGGAATTTGCGTTCATCCTTGCTAAATTTCCTTCCAGTCTATTCCTCCAGCCTGTCTAGGTCCCTCTGAATAGCAGCTGTGCTTCCAAGTGTATTGGCAAACCTTCTGGGTGTTGTCTGCAATGCTGATGAATGAGCATTCTGTCTCCTTCCCCAGGTCATTGATAAGAAATATTAAAGAGGACATGTGAAATTAAACATTAAACACTAGCCCTTGAGCCTGACAACCCAGCCAGTTTTTCACTCATCTAGTAGTCCAGTTATCTAGATTGTAACATCACAACTTGGATACAGGAATGCTCTAGGAGACTGTAACAAAAGCCTTGCTCAAAGGTAGGTGACATCCACTGATCTCTTCTCACAAGAAGGCAATCGGTTTGGTTAGACATGATCCACCCTCAGTTGATCAACACATGCTAAATGTCATGTCCTTTGCCTAGAAATATGTTCCAAGAAGAATAGTCCATGATTTTCCCAGGGACCAAACTGAGGGGCTAACTGACCAGCCTGTAGTTCCTCAGGTTGTCTCACTTGTCCTTTCTGAAGATGGGTGCATTTGCTTTTCTCCAGTCACTAGGGATCTTTGATCTCCATGACCTTTCAAAGATGACAAATATGACATCAGTCAGCTCTCTCAACACCCTTCAGTGCAGCCCATGGGGTCCCATGGATGTGTTCAGGAGAAGCAGGCTAAGTCAGAAAGAACATTCTGAATTCAGGGGCATGGAGGAAAATACCAAGATGTTTGCGAGAGAAGTGATCTAGTGTAACATTAGGACACAGATGGATATTTCTTTTTGTCTTTGCTAGTGTGTGACTTTCACGTAATTAAGTGAGAACCTAATTAATTCTTGGGTTCATATCTGCTAGAGCTGCATTTCTGATTTCAGTTTTATTCTCAAGTGTGAAAGAGCAAGGACTGCAGGTCAAGCTGAATTCCTGTTGGTGAGTGATTCTAGGTATCACATCTTGCCAAAACAGGATCCCATTGCAACTTCACAGTCTACGTGGATTTCGTCTGCTTTACTTCTTTTACTAGGTCATCCCAGTTGATTCAAGTATTTACCCCTTTATCCTTTTTAATTCAGGATTTGTCTTCACCCTTCCCCCCAGTGATTAGCATGTTTTGCTTCTGTTCTGCTGGTCTGTGAATTCATTGTTTGCAGGCTGGCAAGGCACCAGTTCCGGGGTGACAGATGGGGCAGACTGCAAACCAGGCAGTTGCCTCCCAGCCTGAATGATATTTTAATAAGCACAGAGAGGTGACAGAGAGAGAAGCTTCTCACTGGAATGACTGGCAGTTTTGTTTTCAGCCTGAAAGCACTAATAGATGATTTTTGGCCTCAGTCCAAAAAAAATCACAGAAACTAGAAGCAGAAAATCCCATTAGCTCCCAACTTATCCCTCTTTTTTAAGGGTCAAAGAAGTTTTTCCTCTCTGGTCTATTATCCAAATAGGGAGTTGTGCCTCTGGTTTTGGTATTTCAGTTCTCTCTCAGGGATTCTATACTTTGGGAGACTTGCCTTTCATTTATCTTTTCTTTTCCTTCTTTTTTCATTTAATTCATTTTCTCCATTGCTTTCCTTCCTTCTCTAAACATTGCCTCCTCTTCTAGTTTCTTTACACTCTTCACAGATTCGTAGGGAAGTCTGTCTGAATAATGGGGTCTACCAACTTACTTGGCTTCCAGCTTCCACATCCTGTGAAACAGCTAGTGCAGTGCTAGGGAATGTCATCTGCATGGGAATCTCTAGAGCGTATGTCCTCTTCTCCCTGCCCTTCAGCTGTATCTCAGTTGTATAATACAGGGTCTGTGTAAGGCTTTGTTTCATCTTTGGTCTTGTGAATAAAAGCAATACAAAAGGGAGCTCTGGCAAAGCCCCAGCAAGCTCCAAGATCCCTCTGCATTGTGAGCAGCGCATTGTTTTGCAGACAAGCTGTAGGATAGCCAGGCTTTTGAAGAAGAAGATTCTTTTTCTTCCTACAGGTATAGGCAAAAAAGGTCCAGCTCGTGCTAGGAAAACATCAAAAATGGTGCTGGGATCTGAACTGAGGTGTGGTGCCATACACTGCTCAGAGAATGCACTGGAAACGTCTCAATATTTGGCCATAGACCTTCACGTCTATTTAGCAAGATTCAGGTCTCAGTTTCAACTGGAATATGAGGTGGAAATTAATGGGATTCCTGCTAAAATACGCTTCTTTTTCCTTTCAGATACAATGATGACACAGAAGTTTCAGATCCTGTTTGGCTTCCTTTGCTGCATGATTTTTCTGCCTACAGATGGCTTCCCAGCAGACACCAGTACTGAATTTCGCTCTGCTTTCTCTGTGGCCAGAACCAGCAGCATGGAAGGGAGCTCTGAGATGGTCATTACCTTTGACAAAGTGTATGTGAACATTGGCAATGACTTTGATCCCAAGACTGGATTGTTCCGCTGTCGGATCCCTGGAGCCTACTACTTCTCCTTCACTGTTGGGAAATACCCAAAGAAAAACTTGTCTGTCATGCTGATGAGAAACAAGAATGAGGTACAAGTGATTGTGTATGATGAACATCACCGCAAGGAACGGAAGGTAGCCAGCCAGAGTGCCATGCTGCAGCTTGACTATGGTGACACAGTTTGGCTGCGTTTACATGGAGATCCCAAGTATGCTCTTTACAGCAATGTGGGCCCCTATACAACTTTCAATGGCTACCTAATCTATCCAGACACTTCTGCCTTCTTCCAGAATGCTCTCAGCTCTCAAGAGCTGGGGCCACACCATCACACTATTCAGCAACTTCCCGGAGAGCAGAATGAAGCTTCACAGCGACATGTGTTATCTGATCAACCAAACAGGGAGCAAGACCCCCGCTCTGCATTTTCTGTTGCCCGTTCACAAAGTCTCCTGGGGACGGATGACAAGCAAACCCAGCATGAGCCAATCACATTTGACACAGAGTTTGTGAACATTGGAAAAGATTTCAATTCCTCCACTGGCATCTTCTCATGCCGTATACCTGGTGCATATTATTTCTCCTTCACCATTGGCAAAATGCCCTTTAAGACTATGTCAGTGAAACTTATGAAGAACCACAATGAGGTGCAGGCCATGATCTATGATGACAACCACTCCAAGAGGCGAGAGATGCAGAGCCAGAGTATCATGCTGCCTCTGCAATATGGGGACACCGTTTGGCTCTACAGCCATCAGCACGACGGCTATGGTGCCTACAGCAACCATGGCAAGTACATCACCTTCACAGGCTTCCTGATCTATTCAGAGGCTCAGCCGAAGCAGCTTCCAGGTGCCAGCTCACCCCAAGGGTCAAATAATTAAATGCAGGTGTGAAAGGAGCATAAGAAAAGCCAAGGTGCCATGAACTTGGATATAGCTCCTCTTTGAGTATCATCTTCTACTTTGAGCATGCTATCGTATGTCCAGTGCTTTCCTTCTGCTGCACGATTGTGCTCTGTCTGCAGGGCCACTGCTGTGTCTGCCATTCATCCGTAGAAAGGTCTTTGCAGATTGTATGTGT
The DNA here is from genome assembly GCA_013398815.1 of Ibidorhyncha struthersii. Taxonomy (NCBI): domain Eukaryota; kingdom Metazoa; phylum Chordata; class Aves; order Charadriiformes; family Charadriidae; genus Ibidorhyncha; species Ibidorhyncha struthersii. The sequence continues at coordinate 147,715 of VZSZ01009685.1, read as the reverse complement.
GTGTCCTGTGTTGGTGTTTGATTTAAGCATAAAGCATGACGTAGTTTTGGGGCAGGGGTGGGGCAGTGTAGTGAGATGCTGAGGATCAGAGAAACACTGCAATAATGTTAACTGCAGATTCCCAGCACCCAGAAAGCAAAGGATGTGGTGACTTGCCTTGCAGATCTGGGGAGGGAATAAATGTAATGAAAATGAATGTAATAAAAATACAAAAGATATAAAATTTTCTCAGACTGGAATTTGTTGTTACCTGTAAGACTTGTGTGCTTGTCACTGGCTGAGGTACCAGTGCAGGAGAGAAAGAAGCGTGGTGATTGTGGTGATTGTATGAGCTGCAGTATGTGTTACTGAGCCAATTTGTCTGTGTACGCTCTTTTTTTACCATTCATGTGTGTGAAGTGTTGGTACCTCTTATGATTTTATTGCAAGTTTCACAATATTTGGTGCTTTTCTTAATCTGCCAGTGATGAAGTCAAGAAGCTGTGTTTGAGAATCTCAGCTTCCATTTAATGAAAATAATGCATTTAGAAACAAACAAAAAAGTAGGCTTCTAGCCCTTGTAGTAAAGGTTGAGGGCTCAAATCGACGAACAGACCATCCTCTAAAAGTTCAGAAGCAAGGTAAGTAAGAAGAATAAAAAATGTGTTTTAAAATCTCTTAATATTTGGGTTAGGAGCAGGCTCATAATGTGTAAGTGTGAGTAGTATCATGCCGTGCAATGGCAGCGTTGATGGCAGGGGCATTACATTCTCCAGAGATGAGCTCCTTGAATACAAGGGTATGGCTAACCTGCCATATGCTGTATCGGTAACCTAATGCAAACAGGAGCAGAGGTAGCATTAAGTGATATTTTCAGCATGTACGTTCCAGTGGTTTCTCACACGCTGTGTTCCACCGAGTCATAGTGCTGCTGTAAAGAGACTGGTGTGGCTATAGAGGGCTCTGGTGTGTTCCTCCAGGGCTGTCAGGACTGCCGGCGGGATCCACCCAGGAGGGTGGCAGGAAAGCCGAAGGCTTCATCGTAATGCGATTGGTGCCGTTTCAGTTGAGCTAAACGCTGGTTTGTCTCCCAAAATACATAAACTGCGGAAGTGCATCATCTTGAGCATGCACGAAACTTTGTGTCATCACTTGAGCTTAATTTATAACCTTCTTAACAGACAGCAGTGCTCTTAAACTGATCCTAACAAAATCCTGCGTTCAAAACAGTGTATTTGCATCTGAGTCACTAAGCCCACCCCCTCAACCTTTATCCAGGTATTTGCAGAGCTCAGACTGCATATTCTCCATGTATTTTCATGCACTAGTGCCATCCCAGCTCAGCTTTTTGATGATATTCTCTGCTCAAACTGGACTTGTCTGCAGCCACTCCCTGCCTCCATCACTCCATACAAATCCTAGACATTAAAGACTGGGGGCATATTTGGGAAAAGGATGAAGAGTAGAGATTGGAGGTATGTAAAAGAACAGCATAAGAACAGAAGAACATTAAGTGGGACACTAGTTTACTAGAAGTTATACTTCAGATAAAATGCTAATCTTAACTCCTACATCCTTTGGGAAAAACAAAAGTGAACAAAAAACCCAAACAAAAAAACCTAAGCAACAAACAACCTGCTTTATGAACTGTGTAAATCTATATTCTCCTGTCACAGCCCTAACCTGACCTCTAAAACCATTCTTTGTGGCATCTTGCTTCCAGGCTTCTTATTCCTCGCTATTTCTCCTCTCCATCTGTTGGGCAACAACGGCTTGGAAAAAGATTAACTAGGTCAAAAGCTAGCAGTTCCCACTTTGAACGTCACACACGCCTCCTTTGTTGAGCATGGAAAATTAAGAGTATATTGATAGAAATGGAATTATGGATCCCATCATCTAAGCACATGCAACGAATGTTCGAAATTAATGTGCCTATAATAGCAGTGGGAAACCTAGTAGAAATGGAAAAAAAAAATCAAAACCCTCCCGAGTATATAATTACATTTATTTAATTCCATGCTGCAATGTGTAAGACAGAGAAAGGTTAATGACCTCTTTCTAGAAAATAATTGTATTTCTGAGTTTGAGGATAGACATTGTGTATTTATTATGTTTGGCTTGTAAAGCGCCATAGCTCTACAAAGAACTTCATAGAAGAGGTAAAATATGCTGAAGAAATAACTAGGTCACAATCCTCAGGAATTTAAATGAGATATGGGGAAGTATATTCCAAACTGATAACTGACACAAAGCGGTGTACATGTGTAAATACGATATGCAAATACTAGAAAGCTTCATGGAATACATATATTGTCAGGTTGCTTTTTAAAGAAAAATGACTACATAAGATGGGAAATTGCTATGGACACATAAAATGTGATGCCACTTGAGCAGAAAGCTGAAATTAAATATGTGACCTATATCATGAAACACAACCAAATCTGCTTAGCTGATTACTGGAGAGGAGAAAAAATACTGTATTTGGTTGAAACCACAGCGGAAATATAAGGAAGCTGAACTGAATTATCTGAAATGAAGTCAGCTAGGACACCAGTATAATATCCTGGAAAAAAAATATGCCAGGGCATCTCCCCAGCAAGCATCGGTGATCGAGATAGATAACATATCTACATAGCACTGCCCCCTGCAGCACAGCCCACCTGAAAAACAAAAAACAAACAGGGGAAAAAAACAAACAAACATAAAAAGGGTGAAGGGTGAAAAGCACTTTATAGTTTTGTCCTATTTAATTTAAAAAGAAAGGCTTGTGTATAAATCCTTAGAGGGTTGCCAGTGCAACGCAGAAAGCAGGACAAAAAGCAGGCTGTATTTGTACAAAGTCCTGAATAATGTGGAAAGCACGCAAAATAACCCAGGCTGCAGGTGAAGTAAGGTGTGTCCTTTCCTACAGTAGTTTCCCTTAATAATTGTCTCTCTTTGTCCTGGCCAGATTGGAGTGATAGAAATGTTTCAGTGATGCTAAATGGGAAGGCTTCTCCTTCCAGGGCCAGGAAGCCAGGAGAAGGGTGGTATTTGCAGGGCAGAGCCCCTTGCACAGGTCACGAAAGATTTCATCGACCAGCTGAGAGAAAAAACTAATCCAGAGATTTTTATCCAGACCTTGTGTGGAGCGAACCTGATAGGCACAGTAAACACTGGTGAAAAGGAGACGGTCAAACTCCATTAGAGGCAAGGTGGTATCAGTCAGTGAATAATATCTCAGATGCTGCTCAATCTCTGTCGGTGTTTTGGGAACTTCATCTTCTAAAATCTGCATGAACCGCCGTGCTGGGCGCAGGGAGGCCAGCTCTTCATCCTGCAGCCGGATTGTCCTGTTGGCCTGAATATCCAACCCTCCCCAGAGCATCTGGAAGAGAAGAGCAGCATGCGCACGGGAAGCCCAGCACAAACCCTCCGCCAGTTATAACCGAGCTGTGAAGCCATCTGCAACGCTGCCAAATCTCGCTTGGGCCGGACCAAGAGGCGGATGCTCCCTGACTCGCTGCCCACGGCCCGCCTAGTCCCTCTCCATGTCCTTCTCTGCCAGCCCCACACCCCTTTTCTGACCAGCCCCACACCTCGGCTTCCCCGTGGAACCCGTCCAGGTCTCGCCCCCCGTCCTGCCTCTCCCACCGCAGTCCTGCCTGCAGCAGCTCCCGGTGCAGCAGCCCTGGGTGGGGGATGTCCCTTGTCCCACCCCAGAGCTGTGAGGTGCTGTGGAGGGGTCAGACCCCCCTTCAGCTGCACCCCGCAATGGGAGAGAGCACAAACGCAATTAGGGCATAGCCGAGGCATTTTCCAGGCGCTCCTGAAATCTGGCAGGAATGAGAACAAGCAGAATGTATGAGTTTTTACGTGCATGCAGGTGGGAGCACGGGCGCTAACAGTGCCTTGGCCCACAGGCCCCCAACGCCCAGGAGACCTCTAACATGATGTCGGCGTCCTCTGGGCTGCGACGAGGTGCGTTGGCACCGGCACCGTCCCTGCTGTGAGGATGTTCATCTGGAAGACATCAGGAAGAGTTTGATAGTGCAAAACCACAACCCTTCCTGTTTATTTTTCTCATTTGGTTGTCAATAACGTCTTCAATATTTCTGAGCTGCCACTCATTGCTTGCCAAACATGACAGATGCTGACCATGGGATTTTGATGAGCATAACAGGTCTTTTAAGAGAAGCAGAAGTGGTTAAGGGAGAGAAGTGCAAGTTTTCGATATGATGGCCCTTAATCCTGCCAAGAGAGCTAAAGCATAAAGTAGCAAAGGCACCTGCTTTGGCAGGCAGCGAGGAAGCCCCTCTCACCGGGTATGGGTGGGTTTTGAACTGATGGGTTTTGGGTGCTTGGCAGTTTTTGCTAGGAGCAAGTAATGCTGCCCAACGGAATGAGGGTGTTGGGAGGCTTCTCAAACTGCTGGTGGAAACATAACCTGACGCTTATCCTGGTTTTATACTTCTTCCCTGAGCATCTGCTGCTGGCAGGGGCAGAGTGTGATGGTAAAAGAAACCTGGTCGGATTCATTATGGCTCTTGCCATGTCCAGCTAATTCCTTGCTGGGCAACCCATCATCATTTAAACGGGGAAAAATGGGTACAAGGCCAGAGGAAGGGAGTTTGTTAATACGACAGTCACATTAATCCTAAAAATTCTTCAGTTTTCATTTACTAATACTTCTAATGCTTTAACTTTCTGCATTTGTTTTGCCTTTGTTATTTCTTTCTTTGTGAAAAAAAAAAAAAAAAGGAGACAGAAGTAGCCTCAGTCCAAGACTGTGAGAGGGAGGCTGCAGCTCTTCCCTTCTCTGTGTTCATCAGCATAGTCCTGTAGCCAAGACTCTCTTCTACTTCTTGCAGACTCATCCTTCAGATCAGGAAAGAGGAGACAGAAAAAGCTCATATAAAATAGTAAGCTCTCTGACATATTTTTTTTCTTCATTTTTGTACGGATGAACGCTTTTTTATATAAAAAAAGAGGGAGAATTTGTGTTCAGTACCCCAGAGTTAAGGTCAGCAGGTGCTTATAAAAAGCAGAAGAATGATTTAATATTGTATGTGTGTGATGACTACTACCAAATCTCCCTTCCAACTTTCCATTCTTGATTAAAGCTTTTCAGGGAGATACACGAGCAGTCTGAAAAGTGCACTGCCACCCCCCAGACTGTGGAGGTTTTTTTCTCTGCACAGCTGCAGGCTCCCTGATCCAAGCCAGCTGTGGCTTTGGAATGTGAGCAGAGATGTAGCTGCTCTTTCCTACCCCTCCATGGGTGTGCCTGCAAGGCTTTTAGCTCAGGTGAAGATACTACATCATCTGAAAATTTCTTTGCTGGGCTTCTCTCTGCCAGCTGACTTGCTAAGTTCACAGATCCCTCTACTGAGGGACATCTGATTGATTGGCTGCAAAGTCAGTGAATTTGTTGAATAGCCGCCAAACTGCTGTTACTGGTAACCGTCTTATAAATATAGGCAGTGTTAGAATTTTGAGCAGAGCAAAACAAAAATTAAACAAAGCACAACAAATAATGTATTGAAATAATAACACAAATGTTCTTTGGAGATGGGAAAATAGTACCTTATTTACTTTATCGTTCAACAGCTGGGTTTCTTTCCTAAAAAAGTATCATCTAGAAAATCCACAAACACTGTTACAGGAGCAGACTTTTTCTCTGGAGACCCAAGAAAACCCTCCCCCTGCCACCAAACATAGCAGCAGGTCTCCATCCTGCTCTCCTCTCCTCCTCCTCCTCTCCCCCCACTGAAGAGCCCCCAGCTGGGACTCCCGCCACCGTGCTCTCTCCCGTGGCAGCACAGCTGGCCGAAGGAGCAGGCAAAGCGTCGTGCCACTGGCGTTGCACGGATGCTTGCCAAGCCGAGAAGCCGCATTGCTGGCAGGTGCACTCCCTACCTGTCAGCCTCTGGGACCCAGCAAACACGCAGAGGATCAGCCAGGCGTTGAACTGCACCTGAGCCATGGCAGCCCTGCCCGGCAGCCGCTGCCACCCCCTCCGTGCACAGTGCCGTGCGTGAAGCGAGAGCCGTTCCCTGTGGCGTCTTCCCTCGCCGCTTCTGGTCCCAGCAGCCTCTGTTGGAACGGATCCACCTTTCTGCGTTCCTAGTTGCAGTCCTGGGAAGGGCTTGCAGTTCAGCTTGCTGACCCTGAAGGATATTTTGCATCATATTTTGGAAACTTGGAAGACTTTTTGTGAAGTTTTTGGCAGAAATGTTTACGCTTCTTTTCCAAAGACTGGTTTCCCACTGCAATTTATTATAGGGAGCTATTAGTTGCAAGAAATTTCACTACGCATGATTGCCTCTGAAGAAAGGAATACCTCCTGGTCCCTTCTGCCTCCGCACAGTGCCTCTGTCACATCGCCATGACACTTCTGCTCAGCTACTTGGCTTCATTTCCACTTTTCCTTTTTCCTGAGTTTGAAAATGTACAAAAAAATCCTGAAATGACACAAAGGGATAAGGCCGGCAGTCTGTGCAGATTCGGGGATGGGCAGTAGCAGCCGAAATAGACAAGCAGGCAGAAGAAATGTCACTTGTTCAGCTCTGTACCAAAACTCCTGTAGGGAGAACTCAATATACTGACCTAGCAAACAGCAAAGACCAAAGCCAGCCAGGCTTTAGCAGCTCATCGTCCTCTCCTGTGGCAAGACTTCTGGGTTATGATGAGCACAGTCTGCCTTAGATGTTGTGAATTACACAGATGAAACTTCATCTGATTCCCTTTGCAGCAGATACCTGTTCTGTACACACCTTTGCACTTTTATTAGTGCCTAATCCCCAGTCAAGCTGTTCTCTGTTTCTACTCTGTGTCGTGCAGTACAGTCCTGGGTTCTCCAACAGGTTCTGGGATACCAGGGTTATAAAAATGTGTAATAATATGTGTAAATGAGTAATAATACCATCTTCCTCAGGTTAAAGGGGGGAAGAAGTCTGCCTAGAAAAGAGAGGAGGTGGAGCTGAAATGCATACCTTTCTCAGCAAGTTACAGGGTGTCAGTTTGTGGTGACTACTGTCACCAGACAGTTTACTGAGGGTAGGGATGATGTTCCAGTTAGTAAGTTGTCAGTGTGCAAAGTAGCACATCTTCTGAAACTTGAAGGACCTGTAGCTGTCCCTGGCAATATGCAGACTCACACCAGCTATGAAGAAAAGCAGCACATAATGGAGGAGTCCCAGATTTCTCAGGGGAGGAGGGGCCCTCCATCTCCAGAGCCATTCTTACTCTCCGTTTGGATCAAAAAAAGACCTGTGTTTCTGTCATAGCCTTGGCTGTCTTCAAGTCAGGCTACGCTTCTTCCAGTTTTCATTATTTTCTGCTGCTTATGCTTTAGTCGCATCCCTTTCTTCTGAGATGAGATACTTTTATTAAACTGTGAATCACATGCTACTCAAGAGGCAGACGCTGATGACCCATCTGTGCAGTGAGATTGATGTGCCTTCTGTTTTGTGACAGAGTCCCTTACAATCCACAGTGTACGCGTGACTTCGTCTAAAGTCAGTATGCAAAAAAAACCCTGCGTCTCATGGGCTGTGAAACAGCCTCCGTTTAGAATGCAGCACATGACACAAGCAGGAGTCCAGGATTTTGGCCAACATTTGTGAAGGCCATATATGATTTTGTCAACAGGAAGATTTCCTAGGAACAGCTTGCAGCTGAAGTGCCTAGAGGAGGATACCCATGTTGGTGGGAGGGAGAAGAGAGGAGGCTCAGAGGCTGTGCTTCAGTGACTGGTACAGTGGCAGGCGGGGGACAAGCATCAGTGGTAGATGCTGCCTTGAGCTGGGGGGATTTTGAGGAATTGCCTCACTAATCCCGTACAGAAAGGCAACTGCAGAGTGATAAGCATATGCCTCAGCTGTTTGTAAAGGAGCAGCAGTTATGTGGTGCACGGAAACAAGCCTGAGTTTCTGACAGCTGCCCACAGTCCCCACGTGTAGCATTGCAATGTTAGGCGGTGCACCTGCTCCTCCTGAGGGATTTTGTCCTTGCCAGGTATTCACAGCTGAGTGTGCACAACCATGCCCCTCTGCACTCCCCCTGGTCATACCGTCTGTTGTAGGACCAGTTTCAAAACGTCACATCGAGCTAGGTTTCTGCAGGGGCACATTGCCTGTTTTCATCCTTTCCACCATGACCACCTGAAGCAGGAAGATGGGAACGATATGAAGGATCAAAAACTGCAGGAGCTGGCTGGATGCTGGTTGAGGCACAAGGTGTGGTTAATGCAGCACCAGAAAAGCCTTTTCGGGAGGGAGATTTCTTTGAGACGGGACAGCAGGGAGATAGGCAGCATCTTCATGAAAGGGAAATTCTGCTTATAGAATTGGAGAAATATCTTGCTTCTCACCCAGAACCTGGGGAGACATCTCCGGCCTGGGTATGTCTGGCAGGTGCTCGGGGGAGGAAGGTGAGGAGAATAGGAAGGCTGAGAAAAAACGGGGAAGGAAGAAGCACATACATGGCTCCCAGCGAAGGTGGAGTTTGAGTCACTGGAGGAGAAGAAGGAAGAAAACCTTGAGGGAAGTAGGAATGAAGCACTGATTGTAACCAGACGGGACCTCCACTGTTAGACTGGTATTTTCCAGGTATGTTGCTACTGGTCCTTATGCAAACATTTTCCTTGTCTTTTTCTTTCAGTTTGTGAGCAGCATCCACTGCTTGAAGGAGTAATGGGCTGTGTAATGGTGACAGGGAGGGCCCCATCCCACTGCACCTACTGCACAAAAGGAGCCCCCCTCAGGCCTCACACAACTTGGAGGCAATGTCATGGATGGGTGTTATGGGGCATGCTGTCATCCAGCCTGTCCCTCAGTAGTCCCATAACCTCTGTTCTGCAGGCGTGCAAGGCCCAGCTGAAATCCCCATCTGGATTTTGGCTGGAGATCAATTCTAAGGGCCTATAGAGACTGTGTGGCCGTGATGAGGGCTGTTACCCTGACACTGTCAGTAGCCGCATCCTCAAGGAGGAGAGTCTGCTCGCTTGGCTGAAGGAAGAAATGCCAGAGTTCTGGAAAACACCAGCAAAACCTACTCAGCTGGGGAAGCTCAACATGGTGACTGTGAGTCATCACCTAAAGTCTATTTGTCCCCGCAGTAGCAGAAAATCTCTCTTCTGAACAGTGTGTCTGCAAGTCAGCTACATCTGACTTACATTTCATCCAACATCCTCCTACAGTTGGGAAATCCAACCCAGGCAAACAAGCCTTGCGGAGGCTGACAGCGTGCACCAGGCAGAGACAGAGGATTTGGAAGACAGCTTTGTGCTTGACCAAGTTGACCACAGCCTTGCCCAGCCTGAAGCAAATGCCCGCCAGCCACAAGGAACCCAGAGCGAGCAGGATTCATGGGCAAGAACGGCCCCTCAAGCTCAGGAGCTGTGGAGGAGGTAGTGTGCCAACACTGGCAGTACTTTGTGAGGCTGTGTAACCGCTTGTGTGCTGGGATAACGCGTCTGGGAGAATAAATTGCACTCTTCATAACCTCCCAGGCTTCTCTAATGAGAAGAGAGATTTGAGTCCATCAGGAACTATTCCACGTATTAAAGACCTGCTGGAGCCAATGCCCATCCCCACAGGGCTGGCTACTTTTCCAGTGCACGCATTCTTCAGCAAACCTTGCACATTGTCTAACTTGCCAGGGCATTGTGTCTAACATTTCTTGATGTTACATCAATCAAATTCTCCTTCTGCATGAATGTTATGTTTAAATGGCCATTTTCCTTCTCTTCCTGCTACCATCAGTCTTCTGACTTACCATACTGGGAAATACATATTTCTTACAATACACAGACCGTGAGTCTTGGCATGGTGCCTCAAACAACCTGGGACGGAGGAGGGACAATGTGGAGGGGGAAATATGCCTTATAAAGAATTTTCACAGCAACAGAAGTGGTGCCAGGAACTCTTCTGTCTTGTGCAATAGGCATCAGCATGCAAAAAGAGCCACTGCAACAGAAAACAGAAACAGCTGTGGAACATGTTGTAGGAAGGACTAGAAGTACATTTCCTATTTAATCAGCTCAATTGATGGCAGATCCAAAGTGGAGCTAAGAATTGTACAAAACCCCAAACTTCTGCTTTGTGTTCCCTTCTCTTTCTTCTTTCCCATAAAGAGCTGTAACTTTTAAGGTGAGTGGCAAATGCTATTAATTTTAAACAGAGAACACTGTTCTGAGTCACGTCCCAAACGCTGCCAGCCACAGCAACCTGAAACAAATTAAAAAATAAATAAAAAAATAAAATAAAACATTTTAAGAAGTCCACGCTTACAAGGCTGGAGTAGAAACAAACATGAAACCTGATTCTTACCACAGTTCAGCTCTTTATTCTTGAAAACAGATCACATTCTAGTCACAATCAGTGCTTGTCCTTTTTTTCTTAATTGAATTGTCATATCCCTTACTCCATCCCATACACTAAACTCCCCTAAATCCCTTTTTTAATTAGTGCTTTTACAATTTAGAAGCTTAAACAGTTTGTGAACTATTTTATGAAATGTCTTATATAATAGTTTTCAGATCTTAATGAGGTCAGTCAACTTCCTGATGCAGAACTGTGTGATGCATTTCCTGGACTAAGGACAAGGGACATTATTAATTGATGACTGCTGTAATGTAATCCCACTTAAACAGGTGGTGAGTGGACTGAAACTACAGTTTTTTTCCAGGTTTTTGGAGAGAGCTTAGATTTTCCACAAGAGCAAAGACAGTGGTAATGCTATTATATCACACAGCTCAAAATAATTGGAATAGTGACAAAAAGGCATAGACTCTTTGTCTATGGGACAAAGGAAGGGAGATATTTTTGACCACAGGAAAAAGCACAATCTGAAGATGCTGGAGAAAGCAGACTGCTTGATTGTGAAGGAAAAGCCAGCACGAGGGAGTGGCACATGAAAGGTTACCTGCAACTCCTCCTTCTTCTGCCAGGAGAACAGGAACTGACCTAATAATACCCAAGGAAACAATGCAGAGATTTCCACAATTGTTCTGGTCTGCATCCAGGTACATCTTGTGTTGTCCTATAACGACTGTATTAGAACCATTTACAAAAGCTTTGCCTGTGTGCTATATTATTACTGTCTTCCCAACACCCATCTTGGAGCTGAAACGCTGCTGTCCCATTGCTTAAGCTACACAGCTGCTTCAGCACAGTCTCCTAGTGAGTGCTCAGGTTATGATTTACGCCTGCAGGAACAGCTAGCAGCAGCAGTGTATATAAAGAATCATAGCCACAGGGAATGCCTGGACTCAATTCAATTTGCAAACCAAAAAGACAAATCCAGTGTCTTAGAACTCCAAGCAGCAGATAAACATCTATCAGTGGGATTATCAGGATTGTAAAGTAGCATCCCTCACCCTCTGCTTTTCATCTAGTTTGAAAACAACATTATTCATATGACCACAACAGGCAAGAATCTCATATCAATTTTTATTATTATAAATACTATGTTAGAGAACAGAAAGGATGGTGCTGTGCATCCACTCCATTCTGCTGCTATTTTGCATCTTCTTTCTTGGCTCCTGCTTCTATTTTTAGGGGTTCTGGAGCTGCACGATATGCAGGAAACGCCTCCCAAGGACTATTCAGATCAAACTTGCGAAACTCCTGAGATAGCTCCACAGGTTCTGCCACTACCCGTTTCACTTCATCATCATACCGCACCTAGAACAGCGCAAAGGACACAGGCCAATTATTTTCATTCAGTCCCCATGGCATCTCTGCTATTAGCTGTACGCAGTAATGACCCAGACCACCCTCCAGTACAGGCAAACCTACTTCTTATGCTATGGACAGGCCACCAGTCTCTGCCACAGCTTCAGTTCTCCTCATTATTAAACAAGAGCCCTCCAGATGCCACCAAGACCTCTGGACTCCCCAGGAAAACCCTCCTCTTTGCTACCACATACCCCAGGTGTCCTGACGAACCATCCTGAATTAGCAGTGCCCAGCCTACAGTCCATATGAAGTCCACATGGAACAACATATTTAGTTTGTCCTACGACAAAGGAATTTCTCCTGAGTCACTGAAATAAGGTGGCCCATCCACCTGGCATAGCTGGGGACTGCTCTCGTGAATCTTTATAATATGGCAATTTGTTTGGTTTTGGTTGTGCTTCTTAGCGTAACACTCAGAACATGGAACAAAAAGACAACCAGGGTGAAATGCAGGTGAGTACCAGACACTTTGGATTGGCTTGCTTTATCCTCACTGTGCCAGTCCAGATCTCTAAACAGCAACTCAGGAGATGCTGCCTGGTCCTCACTTGCAGGATTTGCTGTTGTTTCTATTTTTCTTAAAACCCTCTGTTGCTTGCAGAACCTCACTGTTTTCTCCTGAGACTCAACTCAGTCTTAGAACTGCACCAAATATGACTGCTTCCGCAAGGTGGTCATTTGAAACTAGACAGATACCAAACACGCTCATTTCACTTCTGGTTTGACATACAGAGGTAAATATTTGATAAATGGCAAGAGTCGGTTAACTAGTTTTATAACCTGGGCCTACCAAAAACTCAACAAAGTGGAGTTCCAACTGCATTAAGATCAGTTCAGTCCTTTATTCCTCTGGGAACCTCCAGTTTCGCAGTGGAAAGTTTACTCTTGAGAATACATGCTAAAAGCAGGAGCACTTTCTCTGCATGACAAATGTCTTTGGTATACAGCACTTTAAATTTGCCCAATGTCCCTGGCCTCAGGCTGCCTTATTACAGATGACACTTTGTGATGACTTCAAATTTTCATGCAGGAGATCTATACAACTCCTCTGGAATACAGACAAGTGAAACATCCTTAATGCCTTTTGGACAAAGTATTGTAAAGCAGTCACATCTCTGTACCAAGACTCCGGTAACAGCATGGGCGAGACTCGAAAACTTTAGACATTAGCGTTATCTCCTACCTCCACATAACCAGAGAGCGGAAAGTCCTTCCGGAAAGGATGACCCTCAAACCCATAGTCTGTGAGGATTCGCCTTAGATCAGGGTGGTTGGCAAAGAAAACACCATACATGTCCCAAACCTAAATGAAAGGGAGCCAAGTAAGTTAAATTAGACTAGAAAAAAAAAACAACCCTTAATGTATTAGGCCCATAAAATTTCAGTTACATGCCTGGCTTTGTGCAGTGCCAGCGAAACTGATGCAGGAACTCTTTTGAAAGCAAATCAAACACCGTTTTATCTCCTACTCTGAAAAGGCAGCTAGGGAAACACTTCTATCTTTCTTCCTTAGGGCCCTGGAGATGAGTTTAATCAGGAAAACACAGCCCCTCTCCACAAAGTCTCTGCTCCCAAGTACATTGGCACTCACCTCTCTTTCATACCAGTTTGCTGCCTTGTGCACAGACACTGCTGAGTCAACAGGTGTCAGCTCATCAGTATATGTCTTCACCCGGATCCGACTGTTGAACCGCAGAGACAGGAGATTGTACACAATCTGCAGCCGAATAAAAGAAGGCATTGGTCTTGTACAGCATTTATGGGTCTCTTTGCAGTACAGTACTGGCTAAGCAAAGGCACACAAAGACTATTTCAAATATTCTTTATCAGCAGAATCACATTCAGCCCACCAGAGCTGGGCACTAAAGGACACTATTACAACTGAGGTTCCAATAGCTTACCACTTTGGTCCTTAGAAGTGTAACAAAAATGATGTGAGATTTGGAAGACATGACTGATGAAGAAGAGCTGAAGCAGAGAGGGATACTAAATCTTAAAAAAAGAGAATGCTGAAAGGATGGAGACACTTGACAATAGTCTTTCAATAGTCTGTCATAAAGAAAATGGCTATCAGTTACTTTCAGCATCCAGTGGGAGAAAGCTAAGAAGAAATACACTTAATTTTCAGCAAAGAAGTTGGATACCAGGGAAAATTTCTAACTCTTCTGGTGAGTACCAATAAAAAGGCTGCTTATGAGGATTACTTGAACCTCCAGGGGGAGAATACTGAAAAAAAAACCAACCCAAACCTTTTTAAGAAACTGTGTAGCCTTGTTTGATACTGCCTCTGTGAAGATGGCTGGAAAAGGTGAATTCATTACCGTCTATATTTCTATTATTTCTTTGAATTTACTACCTTGAGTTTTGAAAGAAAAATCTTGAATTAAAAAATCTTCAACTTCTTCAGAGACTGAAGGCCTTTCAGTTAAAGAAACTCTAACTCTCAAGATTTTTGCCTAATCATGAGTTACGTTACCAAAAGTCAAAGCTGTTATTAGCAAAGCAAGAAGGAGCTGTGTTTGAAAACAACAGACAAGTGATCAGCTAATACAGATAAGGCAAAACTGCCACCCTTCACTTTCTGAGCAGCTGTTGGTAAGTGATTTAATACCACAAGATAAACCAAAGGGGAAAAATTAATCAACTGCTTTTCATTATCCTTGTTACTTGCTGGGAACTAAAAATTTACCAATTCCTTTCTCTTGTCCAAAAGACACTCTGCAAAGATTAGACAAGGGAAGACAGACATCTCTTCAACCATATGGCTGCCTAAACCATAGTCAGCCTCCTACAGCATGTGAGCCCTAGGTGTTTTCTGCCACTGTCTTTTACAGATGTTCCTAAGTTAATGTACTTAGTTAAGTTTGCAACAATAGTTGTAAAAGTTAAACTTTGCAACAATACTGTGAACAAAGCTTTCTAATAGTAGGTGAGAAGACAATACGCTAAATCTGTGGTTTCTCCAAAGAGGTATCTTTTCATTTTTTATTTGCAGCTGCAATTTTTCTGCAGCTGAAAAGCTATACGGTGAGATACTCACAAGCATCTGTGGGAATCAAATCTCCAATATTCACTGAAAGCCAGTGGAAGTTCAGTGACCGAAATCTCAGAGCCTTCTGAAAATCTGCCTTATCTCCCTGATTTTCAGGGAATGTTTTTAAAACAACTAAATAGTTTGTTTTGTTTTAAAAGAGGAAAATTGTTCTGAAGATTGATGGGATTTAAAGAAAAATGTGAACAGTTGTGTCAACTGCAGCTGACAGGCCTAAGTGGAAGAAGGAAGAGCATCGATTCACATCTGGCCAGAAAGAAGTCTATAGACACCTTGGTAAAATGAAAACAAAACAAACAAAACAAAACAAAAAACCCAACAAGAAAAGACTTTCAGCAAGGCACAAAAGGAAAGCCAGACTAAGAACCCACTCAGTATCAGTTCTGCTACTGCTTCCATGATCAATAGATTAAACAAAATCCAGCATTTCAGAGTGGATTTTTTTTCACTGTCAGAAAGCAAAAAATGTGGTGAGAGCTGCAACAGCGCCCACAGCCATCAGCACTTGTGAAACTCTCCAAGTCCTGCACCTATGAGCAGTTCTTACCTCAAAGCGGTACTGCCGAGATGGGACATCAACAGCAGTCAAGTCAGCCAAGGATTTGAACTGGGCATTAGTGTGATCTCGAAGGAACGTCAGAACTGGAATGATCCCATCTGGATGGATCAAAAGTTCCAGCTCATTGAAACAGGTCACCTGATGAAAACAGTGGAAAGGCCATGAGCACAAACACTAACAGGACTGAACATTATACTGAATCCAGCAAAACACCCAGACATGTATATTGTACAGCAGGCACATAATGACATCAGATAAAGGGGCTTAATAACAGCAGTAACTTTCATGTAATTCTGGCAATCTTTCCTCCCCAGAACAACTTCTGAAAACAGTTAACAAACAAGTAGTGTGTTCACTGAGTCCCGTCCCTGCCACAAGAACAATTTCTCGAACAGCACCTACCTGTGCTTGCTGGATATACTTGGGCAGAATCTCAGCCACGTACTCTCCAAAAGCACATAGCTGCTTCTGTTCTACTTCATTTTTTGGTCTGACAGTAGCTAAAGACAAAAATAAAGCCCCAAGATTATGGCAAGGAATACAGAAAGCTACAGCAAGAAGAGTAGTAACTCCCATCCCTGACTTAAAAATCTCTTTAACCACTCTAGCTGCCTTCCAGAAGCTCTGCCAGAAGCCAGGCAGCTTCAGGTTCAGGTAATCTGCAAAGTTTGTTTGTGGTAAATCCGAAGCTAAACACAACATATACATATAGCAAAATAGATAGGATACTGTAATAGAGACTAGACTATAGCAACATACATGTGTTGTGGTACACAGAACATGGATCTAGAGACTTTGAAAAGGACGGAAGCTTGCACCAGTGCTAGACAGCAATTTTTTTGTGCACTGTAAATACAGCAGGAGGAACAGCCCAACAAGATGCCGGAGATGCAAATCACAAGATCAAAAAGAGAGCAGCAGAGATGACAGAATGATCTGAACTTAGATATTGCTCACACCATTCAGCCACATCTGGAAAGGATTTTTTTTGTAGACAACATAATCCTGGTTTTGTTTGATGTGCCAGCATCTAAGCAACCTCTCATCATCAAAACCCCATAGGATCTCCTTTTGCTTTTCTTTTTTTTGTTTTGTTTATGATTACAAATACTCCTCAAGACTGAAGGTGACGAAGGGCTGCAAAGCTGTCACGCAGGCACAGCTTTGCACAGCAGAAGCAGGCAGGCCCCCGAGAAAGGGCGCACGGGGACCAACGGGGCCCCTTTCCTGCGCAAAATATATTCAGGTTTATGGGTGACGGGCACCGGCCGTGTC
>VZSZ01009685.1:95698-119427 GCA_013398815.1 Ibidorhyncha struthersii | reverse complement strand
GGGGAGCAGACGGCTCCCTCCGGGCTGGGCAGCTGAGGCGCCGCGGAGCGGCCCGGGGGCTTATCGCGGGAACCTGGGGTGCAGTTATCAGCCCCGGTCGGGGGTGGTTACCGCCACGTCGGGGGCACGGTAGGGGTCTGTCTTTCGCACTAGTGAAACGTATGTTGGTATACGAGGGGGTAGAGGCGAGTCGGGTATACGAGAAGGACAAGCAGGGGAATTCAGCACAGTGAGGATTTGCAGTCTCGAGCGTGAGAAGGCGTGACGGACACTACTGCAATGAAGTAGTAAGAGAAATACAAAAACCAGGAGAGACTGAACATAAAATGAATGATAGATACATCAAGAAGCAATAAAGGTTGATAACAGCATGAGATTTTTATAGGACTATTTATGAGTAGGAAGTCGAGAGCCAGCATTATAATAAAGAGTGGAAACTTCACTCCTTTAAATTCCTGAGGAACTGTGGCCCAGACGTTTTCACCTTTAACGCAAAGGCATTCTCTTCTGCCTTAAGTTGTTGAGGAACGTTTTTCAGATGTTGCAGATTTCTCCTATTGTACTGCTTGGCAGTGGTGATTGGGTGTGTTTGACAGGAAGCTCACTTGATTTAGAAAAATATTTGGTGGGGATTTACATCTTGAAATATGCTTTGCTTGTGTTCTACAAGAGCTTGGACCTTCAGAGTATCTGGAATTTATTTTTTTACTTTATATTTTGTTTGTGTCTGTCCTTCCAGTCTTACTCTTTCTACTAGTGACCACAATAATTGCTAAATTATCTCCTGGTGCCTTTAGCTCTCTTCTCTGTTATGCGGATTATTTCATCAGATTTTACTGTACTGGTTTGGCATTGCATATCCATAATAAACCCATCCTATTTTTTTTCTTCCTCTCAGCTATGTTCTTGGGAGCTCTGCATAATGTGAGATACTGTACTTCCTAGAATTGTACCTGGACCCAAGTCTTTAAGAGGCGGCTTTTTTGGAAATACTGCTGCTGTGGTAGATCTTTAAAAATACTACTCGCATCTTTACGCTATGATAGGAAATGTTAAGGTGGATGCAGCTTGCATCCTGCAACTAAGTATGTTCAGTTACATTCCTGCTGATGAAGAGTCCCCTGGGCAAGAGCACAATTCTTAGATCTGCTTAGGAACATGGGTGCAGAGGCATATACCAGGAAAATCTCTAAATAGGGATTTTAAAATCTGATGTTGTAAAGAATTTTTTTTTTAAGTGCTTACTGTTGTCTTTTGGCCTGTTCAGAATCGTTGCTGATACTTATTTTGGGAAATTTTATGGGGTGGGTTCACCCTTTCTCAATGATCACTCTTGGATGGCTGTGTTTTTCCTTTCCCTGTCAAAGTTCCTAATGTTACATTAGAGAAAGATCAGTGCCAGATTCTAACTCCTTAGTTACGTGCTTGTCCTATGTATCTGCTTTTTGTACATGAAACAAAATAATAGGTGTAGGCTTAGGAAGTTGTGTTTACATGCGAAAGAAAGCAGGAGCTTAGCCTTTGTAGAAAAGTAAATGATTGAAGGTGACTGTCAAAGTCATGAACACTAAGCCATGAAGGTTTATGTGTTAAGTAGTTTTGTTTTGAAAATATATGGCTTAGAATAATGAGAAGAACTTACCCATCTTTCACAGTGGGAGGTGATGGTAAAGAACTTGGTAAAGAACTCTTTACAGCAGTGAAGAACTCCACAGTAGTACTGTGTATTTATTACTGTATCCACCTTTTTGCTAGTCCTTCAAAACTAGATGCACTTGTAAGATTATCATTACATGGTGGGGAGAAGGTGTCTTTAACTTTTATTTCTTCTGCTACGAGTAGGGATTCTGAAGACAGGTTGCCTGGCACTACTCCTCTGAAGGGAAAGGCAGGAAAGGTGACTATATCACAGATATGCAATAATTGTGTATCTCATCAATAATAAATCCATAATTGCAAGGTCATCTGCAAGTAACCTTTACATCAATTGAAGAATCATGAAATGAAACAAATTATGGTGCTCTGACATAAGAGAAATATTTATAATATTGCGTAACTTTTCTTTTGAATTTACTGCAAGCGCTATTATGCTGAATTAGGTGAATTTCATAAAAGATAGATGTTTATGTGGTTCTTAACTATTTAGACTCACATTAAGTAAAATACTGCCTATAACTCAGTCTCTAATTGAACTTAATAAGAAACTTTCTTATGAGCAGGTTGTTCCTTAACTATTTTTTGCATCTTTTTCTGAAATGTGGTTATTGTTTGTCAGCTACTATGTTTCATAATTTCATCTTCTTGCCTTCTGGGTCTTCTGCTGCAAACCTCTTCAGAGGGCCTGCTCTCAGGTTTTGGGGTTTCTTTAGTGCCTTTTTTTAGGCTAGGTGGGAAGTGACACAAATTCTCCTTGGTTTTGAGATTTCCCAATTATTAGTCTCTAACTCTGGTATCCAAGAAGAACCCACTGTTCTGGCTGTTGAAATAGAGACTGGTGTTCAGCGCTGTCTCCATGAGGCAGTCCGGTTTTCCAAGTCATAATGTGAGTTTTGCTGCTGAAACAGCAGTAGTAGTCCAACAGACTCAAATTTATATTTCTGCGTTCTTATTTGTAAGTCTTGCCATGAAGGTTTTAAATGTTTTATTTTAAACTAGGCATGTTTGATATTGCTTCTTGTCCTTTAGTTTACCATTCCTCAGGACTGTGTGCAGAGCTATTCACTGCCTTGGTAACTGCCTTCAGGCAAGAAAGTATCATTTTCATCCATTGATCAGTTATTTGGCAGGGGAAAAAACAGTATAAATCAAAGCAGAGTAAAAGGGTTTTTCAGGGTATTTTAGAATGGGAGTTGTAAATTGAGAAAAGTTATCTAGGCCCTCTAATGGGTATTTCTCTTGAAGTATCACAACACAGTATCTTGAGTTGTGATCCTGTTACAAGATTCCTTGAGGCAAGACAGATTATCTTGATTGGGAAAAAGTAACCAGTTGTTTTATTGCCCTTCCTCCTGTCATTAGAGATGCTTGTGTTATATGAAAAAATGCTAGATACCACCTTTTCTGCTGTTGCTGTCTACACTTATTTTAGATTATCCTGCCAAGACACTTTGTGTTTGGGGCATAACAGTGAAAAGAGACAGCTTTAGCATTCACATTTTCAAGAGGAGATTTCCTAAACGTCAACTGAACATCATCATGTTTTTACCTGATGCGAGATTCAAACATGTAAAGCCAAAATATATATTCGGTCAAAGCAGGAAATTTGGGTAGAGCAAGGGAGAAAATGTAAACTGCTTTAAAGCTTCAGTACAAATGAGTCTGCAAATGGTTTGCTGTAGGGTTGAATAGCTCATAAGTCTGAACTGTGAGAGACATAGCAGGCTTATTTGTTTGACAGTAATACAGTAGGGCACAGTCATCGTCCCAGGTAAAGGAAGTCTTCTTTCTGACATCTTGAGTAGCATAAAACTTCCAGCCATCGTAGCTTTGTGCATTTTAAAAGAAAAAGCATTGTTGGTAACTGAATTCAGGATGAACAGTGAGCAACTAGATAGCTGAACAGAAGTCTTCAGTAGTTTTCAGCTCTTAGCAAAGAATTTCAGTTTAGGTGATACCGTTTGTGGCACAGGTATATGTGTGTGAAAGCTTTATGCCAGAAATGAAATCATCGTCTATGAGATGTCTTCTCTGTCCCATGTATGCATATTGCTCTTCTATTTTCAGTAGTCTCGGAATATCATTGTCTGTTTTTTTGTTTTGCTCTTAGAAAAGATATAGTGATTTACTGGCTGCTCTGTTAGAGGCAGGGTACTAGTGGCAAACTGACAAACTGCAAGTTTTGGTAATGAGTCTGTACTGATTTAAAATAGATTTATGTGTAGATTTAATGGCTTGGCTTGAGGTAATAAAGCTTCAAGTAGACTAAGATTATATAAACTGGGCTTAAAATCATATCTGTGTGCTATTTTCACATTGGTTTAACTAAATTACTTGTAAATATGACTTGGAATAACTGGCTTAGATACTGCTGAAAGTAATGCAAATGAGCAGGCACTTTGGATTCTTTGTCCTTTTCAGCAGCACACCTCAAGGAGATCTTGAATGAGTGTGTGGATAAGAGGATGAGTGGTGATTATCCAGCGTCATGCTGGTATGGTATCTGGCAGCCTTTTTTTTGCAGGCAATGTTGGGTTTTTTTATGGTTGCGTGTTGTGTGTTCTCTCAGAACTGAATTCTCTCCTGATTCTCATAAGAACTCAGGTGAAGTTCTGTGATGTCTTACATTGTTTACATTGTTTTTACTTTAGACTAATTAGAGTTTTTCAGACCTTGGCTTTTTTTTCACCTCCATCAAAATTGTTCTTTCTGGTAGCTTTCACTTCTATCTAGAGGCTGTTTCGTACTGCGTCTTTCATAGAAATAATGTATTTCTTATCCACTAGATTTCAGTATTTCACATGTCAAAGTAAAACTATTGTTCTTCAAACATAGTTTCATTTACAATTCAGGTTTTCACTGAATCCATGAATATTCTGTGCTATTTTTGCCTCAAACTATGCAGTTCAAAAGATATTCCAACATATGCACACAGTCCACAAATATTTCAGAATCTGTTGGAAAGGGAACATTCATGTCTGTTTTTTTCAAAGCAGAGGAGTTGGTTATTTATGAAGGGTGTAATTCGAATGAAATATTTAGTAGACAATGTCCAAGTCTACATACAAAAATTATAACATCTTTCTTAATTTACTATACGTAGAGATTTGCAGGATGGACACCAGGCATCTTAATATCTCTGCAAAATCTTACAAGATAGAGCTTTGATAAATGATTCTTGAAAAGGCAATGAAATACTGGTCTTTCAGGAAGAGAGAATATATTTTAAATGTCGTATCTTGCATTTCCTGTAGGCACAACACAGTGTAAAAGTAATTCCTCACTCATTTATAGTCTTAGATTCCGAAGCAGAACACCATCTCAAAATCTTTTTGCCAGCTCGCCTGAGCCTCTTTTGTTATTTGCCTTCCAAAATTTCCTGTTTTCCATTTAAACTTCTAAATTAAAAAACACATATTGATGACAGGTCAACTTCATGAAGAATTGTATTTCTTCTGTTTTTTTTTTTTTGTCTTGCCTGTCATTGTGTTATGACTGTACAGTGTCTAGCACAATTTGAGTGAAACAGTAGATTCCTTGCACAGTCATAAGTAACATTAGAAGTGATATTACCATTGAAAATGATCAATATGTAAAATCTTTGGGAAAAAAATAAGGGTTGTATATTTACTTCTCTAAAGCAGTTTTGACTGCTCAGAGATCTGTGATCATATATGCTTGGTGACTTAGAACATTCTCACTTATCTTTTCCTAATATTTATGGAGTAAAGCCACCCATATTACATTTTGGATTATGCATTCAGTGCTAGAATTTGATCACTAGCGAAGACTGGCTGTAGGTGGAACTGTCTATATTTCACAGTGTGGAAGGTGTTATGACACTGATTCTCTGATGCTGAATTTTCTTTAGAATTTCTTTGAGTTTTTTAATTTAATTCAAAACTAAGTTTAATAGGCATTTCATGACTGCTTTCAGGGGAGCAGAACTAGGACACACGTGTTCTTGATCCTTTTTTGTGAGGAAAATGATTCAGGATATGCTTAGGCATTCTGAGTATGCTGGTGTCTTCCTGAACTTGCAGAGAGCCTCAACCATTATCTCAGTCATGGAGAAAATTGAAAAATATCAAGATTGTCGATTTAAATACCAGCACTTTTATAGCTACTTGCAAGTCACATTAACAGAACTACTGGACTAATGCACTTGTCCTAGCTCTGAACTGGTTACTACATTCCTGATATAGCTGAAAGTTGCAACTTCCACTTATTTGCAAGAGAGAACTTTTCTGGTAACTAAGATAGTTCTGTATCACCACATAAATGTGGGATACATTAGGTATAAGAAATAGGCAGCAGCATAGGGTAATAAATCTCTTATGAAAAATTAGGCTTTTGTATATAAGTGAAACTGCTTTCAAGTTTGCAGACTGTCATACCTATGTACTAAAATAATCAGGGACTGGGCCATGTTTTTTCTTTATTCTATTTATAGCTAGGGATTCAGGTTTTCAGCTACACTAATTTTGCTCTCTTTCTGTCCCAGAACATGGAAGGGTGGGCAGGGGGCAAGGGAGAGGAGGGGGTACTGCATAGAGGTGGATTTCTTCTGTTTTTAAGAAGAATGCATAGAAAAAGGTTTAGTTTGTGTTTAAACACTGACAAAAAGGACTACTGGGAAAGCAGACGTGATACGGCAGGTCACTATAATAGTTTGTATCAACCAATGGGAAAGGTCATGCTTACTAATTTAGAAAAATACTTTAAAAGGGAGAAGGGTTTAAAAAGATAGCTGTAATTCAATTTGGGGTCAGGAGGGGAAGGTCAAACCAAGAGCTTAGTACGTGGATGTGTGTGTCCAAAACCAACAAGGAGGACCTGGCCAGTTAGTAGTTTTTGAAATGCTGGTGGATGTGGGGATTCCCTGGAAGGGAGATTTTTTCTTGTGTCTGAGTTGCTACCCAGATTGTGTTGGATGAAGAGCGCTGGACATTTCTGCATTATTGCAGAAGGTGGGTGCAGGCAAAATGAACCTGGAACTCATTTCAAAACAGTAACTCCTCTAAGTTTGTACACTCTAATTCTTTTCTTCCCCTGCAGAGTGTGACAGTGAATGAGGGTGTGCATGTGTAAAGGAACTTGCCTTAGCAATGGTCTCTTTCAGAGACCATGTATGGGTAAAGCCGTTCGGCTGATTCAGCTCCCTGCTCCTCCCTCTCGGAGAGCTGAGTAGAATTTCTTCTGCTGAAATGTATGTTCCACTTTCTGCTTTCTATATTTGTACAGCAGCAGCATGCTAGCTAACGAGGCGGTGTGGCCGGCCTTGTGTGCATTCGGCATTTGCTGAGCAGAATTGAGAGCCAGGGCTTACAGTCTCTGTCGTTACACCCGTCTGTCTGTCTGTCTCTGCGTCTCTGGGGAGGACTGGCATTCCAAGTGAAAGGTGATCTGTTTGTGGGTGTTTTCTGTTTTTTTGTAAAATGCAGTTTATACAAATTGGGAGTCTAGGGAACGGGAATGGAGGAGGGAAGGCAGTTGTCTTGCAAGGAGAGTATGTTGTGGGTGGCAGTGGCATTGGCATCACAAAGATACAGTTTTAACCTCCAAAAGAGCTGCTGTCTTCTGGGGTGAGGCTTTTAGTGTCCCTGCCTGCTTTGGGGAGTAATTAGCCAGGGCCTGTATCTTTCCATAAAAGGAAGGTATGTTGTCACTGTCTGCCATGAAGATTAATGAAAACTAGATCGTGTCCTAGAAGAACTGAGTGCTGTCTTTGCTTGTTACAGGCAAGGGGGATTAATGAGGAGCTAGACCTTGGCCAGCCTAGTTTGGAATAAGGAGTTAGTGCTGAGGGATGGGGTTGTAGGAAATACCTTGTTAGGAAAAGCTGGAAACTTGTAGCTAGGACTTCCCTGGCTTTGTGTTTGCATAAACTTTGTATTAAGGCCCTGCACGTATTGGGATGACTATTCACAATTGCTTTTCTTTAAGTAGTAGATCAGGTGAACAAATGGGGCAGGAAGACCGTTAGCAGCTGACACTGTAGTAAACTGTTGATATGATGCTGAGTAGCAGAATGGTGCTCAAAATAGTGGCAGCAACTGGATCCACCATTAACATTGGCAATAAATTTTTTGAGAGGGAGAAAGAGGGAAATAGGTTATAGGGTACTTTTTCTGTCTTCTAGGGGATGCTGTCCACTTACAAATTCTGCTGCCTTTTGAGTATCTATGCAAGTAGGCATTAGGCCTTTTGTTTCTGGAATTTGACCTAGGGAAACATTGTTTCACTTATGAAACAGAAGGCAGTATCTTGCTAAAATCATTCCTGAGGACCATGTTCCATAAAGTCAGTCCAAACTATTTCTTTCTTACCACTGCAGTGTCTTCAGTGTATTTCCTCTCGAGAAAGCTATGTGTGCCTTGAATTTAGAAGCAGCAAATTTTGGATGCAAATTGATGGATCTCAGGTGCCCAGCAATGTCTGAATCGCACTGTGTCTGCAGGCAGGGAACTGTGATTGATGTGTGACAGAGGGTCATCTCATTCTTTACCTGAAGCAACTTTGTTGTGTGGCTGTTTTCTGGTCATTCTTTGTCTAATGAGGACACACTGCAGTAGTTGTTCCATCTTCATCTGGAAAACCTATGGAATTCATTGTAAATATGCAGCTTCTGGGACATTAAGCTTGCAGTCTTAAGTGCCCTGATATGTTTCCCAATTCTCGCATCCTCTTAAAGCACTCTGCCTGCCTTGCTTCTCACTTTTCCACTTCCTGACTCCCTAGTTGACATCCTTTATACTAGCCAGAGCAAAGTGGCAAAAACATAATACACATATACCAATTAAAATCAAATCGTTGTACTGTTTGATGCCAGTGATTGAGGCTGTACAATTCCTCTACTATAAAGTGTTTTCTGGTAGCGTACTTAATTTTTGCTTATAGTCTTGTAGGATGAATATGATTAGGCAGTTTCAAAGACCTCTTGGAAGTACACTATCACATGTTTAAAAAATATGGTTTGTCCATTCTGTGAAAGGTGTCATGATAAATGACATCTGTGGGTTCAAGTTAAGCCAGGGGAGGTTTAGGTTGGATATTACGAAAAATTTTTTCACTGAAAGGGTTATCTAGCATTGGAATAGGCTGCCCAGGGAGGTGGTGGATTCGCCGTCCCTGGAGGTTTTTAAAAAAAGGGTAGACGTGGTACTTGGGGATATGGTTTAGAAGTGGTTTTGTCAGGTTAGGTTAATGGTTGGACTCGATGATCTTAAAGGTCCCTTCCAACCTTAACGATTCTATAATTTTATTCTATGAGATTATTAGAACACTGTTCACCAAGTGCATTAAGTAGATGAAACATAAAGCCAGGCTGTAGAATGGCACTAGGGGATTTAAATCTTCCCTTTTGTAAGAATCTTCCTAAAGGCAGTACGTAAGAAAGTGACATTGTTCAGAGCTAAGCTAAGTTGTCAGTTGTGTTTCTTGGAACATTAGTTCTTGGAAATTAGTTCTTCCACTTGGAAATTAGTAAATTTGTCTTGCACGTATTGCCCACTAGTGCAAAAAGGGTAACCTGGTGCTCTGCCTTTTTCCAGGAGTTCCAGCGATTCGTGCAGCAAAAAATGCTTTAGATGTATAAGGACAGGAAATCATATTTGCCATATATACTTTGAGTTTAAGGGAGAATACCCAGTAATCCATTCTAGATTGACTGCATTATTATCCTGTTTGCAGAACAGGTTTCATCAAGGTTGGAGACAAGTGGGAAATTAACTTTTGTCTGGCATCCTCTGAAGGTCCTGAAATACCACAGGAAGGGGTAATTTTTAATTTTCTTCTTACCTTATTGATTTTATTCTTTATGAAAAGAATTTTCTTTTAAATTTTATGTCATAGTCCTGCAGTTGAATAATAAAGTTAAGTTAAGGGTGGACATGTGGGAAGATTACAGGAATTTGGAATTAAGTCCAGTGTTCATGTGAATTACAGGGATTAAACTCTGGGAAGAATAAGTGAAAAGCGAAATTTGAAAAAGATTTACTTGTGATTTTAAAAAGCTGAATTATATAGTTTAGTCAAGGGTAGGAAGTGAGATGTCTTTAAATTTGCAGGCAGTCCACTGACAAAGAATTGGGACAGTAAAGGTCATTATATGTAAGAACATGCATATGGTTCTTACAAGTATAGTGTTTTCTTGATAGAAGTAGTGGAAGCCTCATTTATCACTTGAGGCTTTTAAAAAAGATTAATCAGTAGAGAATTAATTAGGTGAAATTCAGCACCTAAATCTGATTATGTACTTCCATGAGTAATTTGAATGAGCATATCCCAGTATTGCTCTGAAAGAGGCTTGTTCCATCTTTCATGCATTTCCCCTTTCCTTTGTGTTACCAGGAGCATCTGTGTGGTTGTGTAGTGAATTGGATCAGGTTGTGCCTGTGTCTGGGTTAAAACTATTATTTTCCTGTTGTTGGTAGGCTAGATCACACCTGGATCATTTCCTTTCTCAGACTTGTTATACAGAGGTGGGAATGAATAGCTGGTGAGGAAAGAGTTGTGCTCTATTCTTTCAGCAAGATCGTCAGCTTGAACTGGATCTACAGTAGGAATATCTTGATCTACTTCTCTGTATTTCTGTCCCATTTTGATGTAATCTTTATGCAGCACTTATATGCAGTCTTCTCTAGTAATATAACCCCAAAAAATAAAGTAAGAATTGTTTTCATGCTTTACCTGCTGTGGCACATATAATTTGGTTCCAGACAGGGAGTTACTAAATGTTGTTATAACGTATTTCTTTATGAATGCAGTATTTGATACACGCTGTGTTTGGTGCTGCTGTAGAGAGAAACCTGCTGTTTGTTTGGGAAGAAATTGGTGAACTTTCCTGATGTGAGGACAGAGAGAAGATAATGTGCCAGGTAGACTATTGCATGGGAGATTTTGGTTCAGAAAGTATAAGATACCTCCAGAATCTAGGTATGAGGTATAGAAACCCCAAGAATCCAGGACGACATATGAGGATTTTATGTCTGTTTTGAATCCTCATGCGGCCAAATCTGTATTTATAGCACTTGTTTTTGTCATAAAATTTCTGGAGCCGCCTCCTGCTAGCAGTGGAAATCAGCTGATGTCATACTGTGCCTTCCAGGAAAAGTGAATGGAAAGAATTGATGGAGAAGTGTGTAAGTGAAGAACATCTGAAAATACGTGCATAAAACTACAAGCAAGTGCAGAGTCTTTCTAGTTCTTGGCAAAGTGTGTTGACACTCTTGATCCTTCCCACCCCTTCTCCCCCCACCAAGCTGAAGTCTAAGATCAGCTGACGGATCCAGTCTTGTACAGCAGGGAGGGTTTCTGGGGCCTTGGAAAGAGAAAGGAGCAAGCAAAGCTGTGCTGGCACAACTCAGAGCATTAATCACTAGAGGCGAATAGCCTAGAGGGGGTGTTTCAGGGTCAAAAAATGGGCCATGCGGGTAGTTTGTGGAGTAAAAGGCTGCTGATATCAGTAGGAAAGGCATTCTATTAGTAGTCTTCAGGTGTTCATAACTAAGAATGAAAGTTAGGATTCTTCAGGCAGAGAAAAGTTCATTTTAAATGTGGCATTACGTTTGTGAATTGTATTCAGACAAAAATAATGCTTTATAGTGCTGCACGTGTTCATGCATCAATGTATTTTCAGTAGGTATTAGTTTGTAAATTAATGCAGAGTTTTTTTCTATATTATTTACAGTGGGTTTTATGCTTCAGATATTATACAGAAGTATTAGAGGGGAGGTAAACATTGCAAAAAAGAAACCAAAGTATATACAAATAATGCTGCAAATGGTGACAAATGAGAAACCTTCAGAGAGCTTGAGTAGAAGCTTAGGAAGAACTTTGCAGTGAAATGGTTAGATTTTATTTCATTTGGGTTTTTGAACAAAAGTCAGGACATTCCTAAGTTAACGTTCCCACAGCAACGCCAGTGTTTGCCTCTGAGGAAGAAAAAGAAATAGTACAAAATATTTTTTTAAAGCTTCAGCTCTACACACCCGATATTAAATCTCTTGAAGTGTTAATAAATTTATTTGCTCTTGAAAGTGATTTGAATCAACATTCATTCCTTAAAATAGAGCATTGACTCCAGTTATTTGCAGATGTAAATGAGTGTAATTTGAGACTTGTACTCATTTACTTCTGCAAAGGATTTGACCACGTGCCTATTGCAAAAAAAATAATAATAATTGAGCATATTTTTACTCTTTGGTTTGCAGGCGTGGCAATGGCAGATTCTGCACGGTAGAGTTCATGGCAAGTATTTGTTTAATATAAGCCAAACAAGAGACACATACAAGCTTAAGGTAAATCAGTCTTTCTTAGTTGTGCTTCTTTGAAATAAAATAGGAATATTTATACTTAAACACTTTGCAAATACAGAATTTCAAGCCTACTCAGAATTTTGTATCTGGTTTAATTCTGATCTTTCAAAATTGGGACACCTCAGAATTATTTTCCGTCTGAGGCTGGCAGTAGGTGCTGGACATGGTCCTATGCACTGTGTCCTCTTTTAGTATTTTAGGTTTGATAGTACAGAATATCAATTGCATTTGAGGATCTTTGTGGGGAGACCTGCAATACATCTTTCTTCTCTGTTTTGGATTTGAGTTTATTCTCTTTTGTGTAATCAAAAGAAAGAAGTGTGTAAGTACCTTGATATCATTATAAAAGACCTATTTTAATGTAGAGCTATGCAGGCTGTGTCTGTCTAAACCCTACACAGGGTTGATTTTCTCACTGAGATTTTTTTATCTTGCCTTTAGTGGTAGGTAAATGAAAGTGTTAGTATTTGAATCTTGTGGCTGAGATGGATGAGGTTGTTAAAGTTCAGCTAGTTTTGTTGCTTTTAGAAGTAGGCTTAGTGGTTAAACTGAGAATATTGTTTCTGTCCACTACACCTCAATCTTTTACCCAAAAGAAGACATAAAACCTTGTGCTACATTTGATAGGTCTTCTTATGGTGTGTACAGTATCTGTAAAGCAAAACATGAATGTGTGTTTTCTGAATATTTGGGATCTTCATTCAAAAAGTAAATAAAATGTTGTGGTGGTGTGTTCCTTCTGTATTTGCAGCTCTTGAAATATTTTGAATGTCCCTTAATGCTGTAATCTGGAAGGATATACCAAGCTTAAATCTTTTGGTGACATTCTGTGGTTTTTATTAACAGGCAAATGTTTTGTGGAAACATTTTTTAAGTCATTTACTAGGTTTTCAGCTGAGACGCAGCTATAACAATGTGATGATACTCTGACTCCTATTGAATACATTCTGTCACTAGTTCTCAAAATATCTTTTCACAAAGAAAACAAGTATGATGACAATGCTCTACAAATGGAAGCTCTTAGGACCATAAAGTCACTTGTCCAATGCTATTCAGTCCCATAGTTAGTAACAGAACTCATGTCTTCTAAGTTCCAGTCTCATGTTTTCAACAGTAGACCATAGGATTGTTTTGCATTCTCAAAGTGTGTCTCTTGACACTTTCATTATGGGTTGTAAGACTAATGATCGATCTTGGGAATGTTTAAACTGTAATTGCTGACTGAGCATGGAACAGACATTGCAGATATGATCTGCATCCCAAATCTTAAGTATTTTATGATGTTCTGGTTATAGTAACTTGAAGCATGGCATTTAAAATGTTTTCCCCTCTCTTCTTTTGTCTTCATCTGCAGTGCCCCCTAAATGTGCACCTCTTTTATTCTTCATTCTGTTCTTCCTGTTAAATCTTAAGTTGAACAAACTTACATTCTGCTAGTCAAACATATTGTCATGAGTAATTCAGCTGGTCTACTTACTAACTGTACATGTTGTCTGCGAACCTGTATGCACATTAGTTCTTGTGCTGGCAACACTGAAGAAAACAGTATTTGACAGCTCTGCATTAATAAAGTGAGCAGGTGCAGCGACTAGGAGCTGTTGCTGTGCATTGAGCAAGTAGCTTCTGGTGCTGAGAGGTTTGGGTGGTGTAAATATTACAGTAGAAGGGCATTTCTCAGATAAGAAAGTATAGCTGTTTACTTAGTAAGGTTTTGGCACAACAGGATTTTCTCATCACTACTTCTGTTGTCTTGCTGTCTCATAAGTAATGTTTACTAGAAAGTGACACACTTTCTGTGGGTTGTGACCTAAGCTGTACAGTAATTGAAACTTCATCTGATTTGTGTAGGCCTCTCTATTCGTAATCTGATTTATCTAGTGCACTTGCTCCTTCACTCTCCGATGCATCGTTATCTCCCTCCTGCACTTACTTTAGAGAAATAGTTATTTTTATATTTCCAAGGTTTTATTATTGGCCATATTGGTACTTAAAAGTATGTAAATCCGCAGTGAGTCCAGACTAAATGTAGATTTTTATGTGAGAGACTGTTGACGCCAGGATATATCTGAGGTTGAGCTATGTGGTCTGTTTTACCTGTTAGCCTCTTTAATTGTCAATGGTAGTCTTGACATCCCATAAACATTAGTTCCTGCAAAGTGTAATGAGAAATCAGAACTAACTGGTCTAGATGAGTGCTGACTGTCAGTAATTTCATTGATCAGAATCCATTAAATGATGCAGTGTTCTCTTACAGACGGTCCTGGTGCTGGTAGACTGAAGTTTTGCCACTAAGTGTCAGAGCAGCATCATTAGATTTATTGGGCTGAGATCCATTGTCTAGTACTTAGTGGCTCGAGCCACTTGTTTTCATTACCAGCTGCAGTTCTATTTATATTATATTGCATACCAGAAGTTACAACTGTTTGTTCATCAGTGAGAGTGTATTTTGTCAGTCTTAAATCTGGCAGGGCTAAGTGTTAAATCTAAGTGTTAAACCTTCATTTTTTTTACATGGAATTGTCAGGTGATGTCATAGTTTCTCCCAGCTTTGTACAAAAGCAGTTGGATGTGACATCTGTACTCGGATGCAGCACTTCAGCCAGGGGGGCAACTTCAGGGAAAATCTTTGCAAAAGCTGTGATGAGGTATCCCAGTTTACACCTGTTAATTGTTTTGCTGTCCCCCACTAAGAACATACACTCATGCAACTATGCAAACAGTTTACTGTCAGCATCTAATGCTGGGCTGGGGTGAATCTGCAGTTTGTGCCAGAGCTCACTACCATGTTAGTTAGTTACAGGAATTGGTATGCTACACATTGCTAGCAGCATGTCAGCTGTATATACCTGGCTCTGACGTATCCGAGTCCTGATTTCTTCTGAGAAGAAATACAGTTGTCAGATTCTTTGGCTTTTGGGCTGGGTTTGTCTGGTATAAACTTGGATGAAGTATTCAGTGTATTTGTATTCTGCATGCCATTAAATGAACCATACTAAACCAGTTCTGTTTAGAGAAACATTTATGATTTAAGAGCATTCTCCCAGGCTTTGTACAGGTGGTTGTCAGATTTGCTGCTTGCTTTTTAAAGATTTTGCCTTTGACTCAGTGAGGTATATATTTTTTCCCCAAAGGTATCCAAGAGTTATGGGTTCCTCCGGCTATGTTAGCTGTGCTTTTGGTTCTTTTGAAGTTTTTAAATTAATTCTCTAGACAGT
The DNA here is from genome assembly GCA_013398815.1 of Ibidorhyncha struthersii. Taxonomy (NCBI): domain Eukaryota; kingdom Metazoa; phylum Chordata; class Aves; order Charadriiformes; family Charadriidae; genus Ibidorhyncha; species Ibidorhyncha struthersii. The sequence goes on along the minus strand of VZSZ01009685.1, from coordinate 104,237 downwards.
TACATAGTTACATGTGCAAAGGGAAGATTTTCTTTTTAACAGTAAAAGTTGTTTATCACTATATTCTTAAGCATTTACAAGATCAGTGAGCTGTGTATCTCATTTTTTTCTGAAAGCTGATTATCACAGAAATATAACTTAGCATTTTTGACAACTTCCATAAGGCTAAATGTCTGGCAAAGATTGGGTATAAAAGGAAGAAAACAAAAATTTTGTTTTACATGATGTTTTGAAGCCAGGTCTGTTAGCAGGAACCTGAGACCATTTTTTGGGCCGTAAGCAAATATTCTTTAATTAAACTTCAAAAAAGCAAAGGAATGTGGGTGAGGTGGAAGGAGGTGTCCTCAGGTTACATATTTGCCTGAATCACTAGTAGGAGCTTCATAATCCAGAATGTTCCCTGACCAGTAGTCAGTTTTCAGTAATATTCCAGAAAAGATAAATTCATAATCTTGAAAATACACATTTCAGACAACTTAGTTATAGTTCTCTGGATTCATAGATTGATTTTTATTGTTCTTAATTACTATTATAAGCAAATTATTTTTTGTTGTTGTGTTTAGGATTCTGTGTTCCTTTAGAAGGTATAATATTTTATTAAATCAATTGAATAAAGTCCAAAGAAATTAAAACGATTGAAAATTACTTCAAAATAAGGATAAAAAATTCTCACGAGATCTTCCTCTGGAAAAGAGGGAAGAAGTATATGTGATAAATATCCAAGTATATTGCAAGACAAGTTAGAAGAGGATATGGATCACTTATCCACACTTCTCAAAGAATATAGAACACAGGTTATGAAGGGGCCTGCAAAGCAGTGAAAATGTGGGAACTCAAATAGCCTTTTATAACTCTTCTCCTTGCAGATGGATGCGGTTTTTGGGTTGGTACCTATAGATGAGTAAACAGATTTGGATTTTCTGTAACATACTGCTAGACTACCATGAGTGTAGTTCTGCAAAATAACCTAGGATGAAGCAGAGAAGAACTTTTTTTTTTTTGAGCCAAAATTTGTATTTAAATATGTGCTAGCTTGTGTTGTGGGTCAGTTACTGAATCTCCAAAAAGAGAACCCTGAATCACAGAGTAGCGTCCCCTACTTATGAGATGCTGGTACAGAAAGTCTGTCTGGTTCCTGGTTGATGATTTGCTTAAGATGTGAAATAACATTTTTTTTCATTGTGGTGTTAGTTGTGTTCCCTAGCTCAGAGCTTTTTCATACATTTCCATCTATGATATCTTGCTGTCAAAATAATGTAATACAGGAATTAGGAAGTTACAAGACTTCTGTTTTCAGCTATGTTGTGTTTGCAGTCCTTTCTTCTGCACCTTTTCATTTATTTTCTGTATTTTTGAAATGGGAAACTTCATTTTTGAGTCTAACGAGTGTTGTTACTACCTCCTGATGACTTCTGTTATTAGAAATATGCTTTCCTTCAGCGTTTTACGAGATGGAGTTCATATTGTAATAATTGTCATTATTTGATTTTAACTCTGGAGTACTCAATGTCTGTTTTTTCCTTATCTTTTAGAGTGAAGACTGGAACCGGCTAGAGGGAGGTGCGTAGCTGCAGGTATGAGCCAACTGCAGTTTGTATCCCTCAGCTGTGTATTGGAGCTTCCTTTCAAAAGTTTAGGGAGAAGTTGTTTTTACTGTCAATGATGAAAGCGGTCATTTTCCACTGCAGTGAGCAGTAGTCCCTGAACTTTAAATTCTTCGTAGTTTCCTGCCTTTGTATTGTTAAAGGGGGTTGGGAGTTAACAACCAAGGCCTGCAAGTACCAAGTCAACAGGCTTCTTTAGCTCCATCTGTAATTTAATAATTTTAGAAACATAACTAACTACGAAGTTGAAATGCATGTCTTCAGATTTGTTCTGGTCAGGAAATTACTATGAAGTACTCTGTAGTACATGAAACCCTAAAGGTGAATATTAGTGGAACAACTCCCTATGGGCTGAGGCAAATTTGATTATGTGCAGCAGAACAGGAACATAGTCTAGTTTGAGAATACTTGGAGCCAAATGCAAGGATCTTCTGGTGCAATTTTTAATGCCTCAAGTCCAGCAAGGGTGTCGTTTCATGACACAGCTGAGGCAATTCTCTCTTCCTCTGTTACCAGCTGAGTTGTCCTGTGTCTTTTGGTTATTCTTGGTTCTTGTAATAGTTTGACTGCATTGTAGACAATGTCAGCTTGACAACCCAGTAAAAAGCTCTTTTGTGATCAAGTTGTTCTTTCTCTGGTTTGGCAAGTTGGAGTGATTTACTGTGTGGTCAGAGGATTACCAAAAGAATAGATCAGACTGTCTGTAACTGCACCTCAAGAGTTTCAGTTAACTTCTGAGAGGACAATTGATCTGTAACTGCTGTGTTAAGTGACACTATCATGCTCAAAGTGTGGTGATTGTTGCTCTTCTGATGAATCAGCTCTGCTATGGCAGAAATATTTAAGATGTGCTTTAGTCTTTAGACAACCAGGGAGAGTTGAGATTTGGTATTGTCTTGAGGAAACACTTGTTTTCTACTGTGGTCAGACGTCTGCTACATGTCACGTCTGTATCGGAAAGGAAATCAGATTTGTCTTTGTAGGGCAGGATATCCTGTCTGTCCATATGTTACTCATCAGGGTAGAAAGAGATAAAGTTGGATTAAGAAATCCAGGAACACCTTCATTTTCAAGTGATTTTTAGAGAACTGGTGGTTGATCTCTGTGCTTGGAAGTACCAGTTGAGGGTGTTTGTTTCCAAGCATTGTGGGTGTTGCAGAACACCCAACTTCTTTCCTAAATAACTGGTGCTCTGTACTTTGCCCTTTCTGCTCCTTTGCTGCTCCATTAGGACCATACAGAAGATAGGAAAGATAGAATACTGGTCATTGTATTTGTGATTTTGTCTGAAGAGTTTGTATCTTTTGAGACAGACTAATCAGTGATTAGACCTAGTTTTTCAAACTTGTGGGATTCTGCCAATTACAAAACACAGGTCCAGAATCAGTAGATTTGGATTACTTAAACAACAAGATAATGAGATTATTTAAATAGCGAAATAATCATCAAGTTTATGGTTGCTGAAAATAATTCACAAAATGGAACACTTCCATTTAGTGCAAGATCCATGGTTTCTCATCTTAAGAGAACATAAAGTTGAATTCATCTGCCTTAATGTAAATGTAGAAAGGTGTCTAAATGAAAGAGGATTGAGTCTTTTCTTGAACATCTGATAATGGTGTGTAAAATTGTTTGTATGCATCCCTGCATGAAAGGCCTCTTATGATGGTTAACTCCACAGATATAGATCCGAATAAAACTGATAGCGTTCCACTTCTGGTACAGGGAATAAAATTACAGAGGAGTCAGCTTTGCTTTGAGTTAAGGAATCAATCAGCCTTTGAAATGGCACTTGGTATTGTTCCCTGCTTTTCTGGTAACTATCTTTAACCAGGCAAGTTTTTTATTAGAAGGTTTACTCAGAGACTCAGGATTGCTTCTGGTATTCAGAAATTTATATGCCACGCTTTGCCAAAGCAGATTATACAGTTGTTCTTCTGTCAGATATTATTGTCTTAAAAGTGCCTTATGACCATTGATAGTTTCAAGACTGAGGAACTCCTGCTTCTGTATTGACTCTTGTTATATCCGTATTCGCCATGCTGATACGCTGCTAGAGGACAAAAATGCCTTTATACTGTTTAAATGCCCTATGAATAGAGAGCACTGTAGTGTTTGTATTGTTCTTACTGCCCTGCCCTTCCTTTAGGGTGATCCTGTTGTTTTCCTGAAGGTAAGCTCTAATGAAAACTCCACTGAGACAGATCTGTAGGCTTGTTATGTGATGAAGAATAGCAACTTATCTGTTTCTACCTGAAAACATGTCTGTGTTCAAATAAAATTTCTGCAGATGTGGGTGCCTTCCAAAGTGGAAGTCTTTGGCGTGGCGTTGAAAATGGGCGTTAAAAGATTGTAGATTTGTCTACTTAGAAGGAACTTCAGTTTTTCTGACATAAGAGAGAAGTTAATTCTTCCTCAATACTTCTAAAGCTATTTATAGTTTAATAAAGTAGTTGTAAATTTTTTTTTTGGTTATAGATTTATTTGTTTGGAGTGACTGTTCTGGACCAGTGTAGTATTCTTCATTGTTTCTGGGCTTAGCTCTTCCTGAAGTTGAGACCTAGTATAGTATCTAATCTAATGGTTATTTAGACCTTATTAAAGAGGAAATTTTTAGATAGGCATGGCTGTATTTTCTTAGCTGATTGGGATAACCGAGGCACATATATCACCCTGTTTCTCTTCTGATTCTAGAGGCTTGAAAAGTTTAGATATTTTTTCAAAAACATACTGTCTGACATTTTGATTACGGTCCTGCATGTGTAGCTTAAAAGCAAGTGAAGTTTTGTGGATGGTTGCTTGTCCAAAATATGCAGTAGGAGTCTCAGCTTTGATTAGGAGACAAGATAATAAGATAATAACTTCCTAAATTGACTGCATTTCTTCTGTGCCAGCAGTGATGCTGCAGCTTCCCTTGTTGCATCTGTTAGTCTTTTCTACCCCACAATGTATGTGGTAGCTTTAATTGTTTGCCTTTCCAGGGATACCACATCCCATTCGTATCTCCTCCACTCTGCTCATGGACAATACTGGAGCCATACCTTTGGAGTCTTGTGCCAAGAGCCAGGGGAAGTCATGTTTTATTACGTTCTAAGTTGATGCACTATGTAGAAGTTGTTATTGCAGTGATTACTATTTTAACTGCATAGTGTGCTCTCCTGGAGTTGTCTGGACTGTGTTTGAACTCTCTTCAGGTAAAATGCAACAAAAAGCTTTCATTTGGATAAAATGAAATGAGAGAGAAATAGTGAGTGAATTTTTACTGTAATATAATATTAATTAATTCTCGTTTGTATCTGGTACTATCAGTAGAAACAATTTGAGATTAAAGGACTCCTCAAAAGGGCTTGCATGGCTGTTCTGATGGCTGCAAAGGACAATGAAACTCGAGACTTGTTGCTTTGTTTAGTCCAAAGGTCTCTTGAAACTTAACAGGGGAAGAAAAAAAGCCTCTATCATACTTCTGAAAGATTTTTAAACAGGTCTGACTGCTATTCTAAGACATTTCAGTAAGGAGAGGTTGTAAAATCATTTAATAATGTGACATTTATTCCTGTGAGTTAAGATTACACATTACATTTCTTAGGTAAAAAAAAAGTAACTCTGACCAGTGCTTACTTTAAGGTTTTACTTTACACATGCACAAGGTATGGTGCTTGCAATAAATCTTAAAGGCATTTTTGTTTCACTGTAGTTCTCATGTAGGGTAACAGAACAATCTTCATATGTGGTATTGTCCTGGAATTTTATAGCTGGTTCTGTAGTCTCCCCTGGGTCCAATATGCAACCATGCAGCAATTTTGCATGTAAATATAGTTGCTTTGCCCATTGTAGTGTTTTGTGGCATAATTGGCTTGAAGACAAGAAGACTGGTCAGAGCTTTCCAGGACCCAGTCGATTTCCAGCTCCTTAACTGAGGAGTAACTTCTGGCTCTGTTTTAGTGGCAGAAAACTAACCTAAAATGGGTAGTTGATTCTTTAAAAATCTCTCTAGCAAATATTGCAGAGACAACAAAATGTTTGTTTCCAGTTCATCTTTTTGACTAAGTACAGAGCTGCAGATTCCTATAATATAGGAAAAGACAGCAAAATACAGGCCTATTTGAAACCAGATTTTAGATATTGTGTTTGTATTTACAAAATAAAAAAATTTAAGGACATCTCAAGTATTCTGTTCCATAGAATTGCTTGCAGGGCCAATCTTTTTTTTTTGTTGTTGCTGTTGGAAAAAGAGTAATCTCTGTAAGCTCAGAGACAACATTTGGGGAGAGAAAGAGGAGAAAAAACAGTGTAAGTGGATCTGTACCTCTGCTTTCAGGGCATGATAGCTTGCAAGCATTAGTATTCTTATTCTCTTCTACTGAAGATTTAAGCATTGAAGTGCAAGTGTGTTTTATCGTCCATACTTTCTGTGTGTTGCATGGTCTGGTTTCAGTCAAGAAACAAAAAGAAAGGGGGTGGGGGGAAAACCCTCAAAACTTGGTGCTGCCTTAAATGTTCCATCCTGTCTCCTTTTAATAGTTCTCTGTCCTTTCACAGGATAGAAATGCATGTCCTCACTTCTTATACTCTCATTTCCTGCCTTGTCTCCTGTTCTGTGTCATACTGCTGCCTTTATTTCCTCTTACTATTGTTGTGACCAAGTTGATTTTCCTACTTTCTCAAGAATTTTTTTCTACCTACAGTGCCAAAGTGTCTACAGGTCTTTCGGATCTCTCTTAGGTACTTAAGATTTCCATAGTTTGTCTCTCGCAAAATACAAGCATTGTTGTATTCTAGCCCCATGACGATAAAACCTCAAAATGTTCCCCAAACTGTGTCTGCTGGAATGTTGGCAGATATTTAAAAAAATAATAGTTTTTAACTGAAATTCTTTTGCCTGCTTTCCTGTAGAGCTTAAGCAGTACCTGAAATACACATTTCACATCTATTTAGAAAAAAAAACCCCAACCTACAGCCTACAGATAAGCATAAAAGGATTAGATCTTTTACAGTTTTGTTGTTGTTGTTTTTAATTTTTTATATGTCTTCATAGAATAAGGGGAAGAAACCTATACACTTTTGCTTTAAAAGCAACTGCCCTGGGGTTCATACATCAATGCTTCTTCCTCATATCAATTATTAATTGTAAAGTGTCTTGCAAAGAGGGGTAAACATGTGAGGATTACTCCTTGTCTAGGATTTGCCAAAATTAATTATCTGAGGGAGCCTGCATTAATGCTTGTTGTTATCTGTTTCACAAGCGCAGATGCTTTAATAGGTTGTCATGCATTAATTGCTCCAAATTCACAATTTGGTCTTCTGGCAATTTGTTCATCTCTTACTACTTCATGTCTGTTATCTTTCATACAGTGTCTTCTCAACCAGGCCTTTGCTGTCGCCTTTGCTCTCCTCTTTGCATCACAGTAAGTTTTACTGTGTTATGGTTTCGGGGGTGTTGTTTTTAAATTCACTACAACTATCAAGAAATAGGTGATAATGTTGATTTTTGTCTCCCTCTCCGTTCCCTTCGTCTGAAAAAAAAAAAAAGAGAAAATATGCAAGATAAAGAAAATTTAGCAGAAAAGCCAGAAATTTAATATACATTTCAGATCACTGTTCTGAAGGTCACAATTGGGAGCTTTAATTACAAAATTGAAGTCTAAAGTTGGCAAAAGAAAATGTCTTACAGTATAAGGGAAAGACAACAATCCAGATCCCCTTCTTGTTACATTAAACGCTTCCACTAATCTTCACAGAAATATATCATTTGGGAACAGGAATAAGGAGGAAATAATTTAACACCAAAGAGAAGATGGAGTTTCCAGGAAAATATTTTAATTTGAAGATTTTACTTACATAGACATCTTTATTTATTTGACTGCGCTAACGTAGTAGACTATTATCCTAATGCTGCACAAGTACTCTCCCTGAAATAAATAAATACTAACCGAAGTTGTCTGTCACTCTGTAAATAACACTATTGCAAACTGATATTTGAAGTTCTTTGGAGTTTCTGCCTTTGTGTAAAAAAGAATTAAATAGATACAGATTCTGGAAATAACAGTTGCGATATACCTCAAAATAATGCAAAAATATTGGAGCAAGCTCAAACCAGAGAGCTTTGGAGACTACCAGCTTGCTTATTTCTTGTTGCCATAGGGTAATGAGAAACTTATGGTCAGAGATGGGTGTTTGAGGTCATCATCAGGAGGCGGTTTCATTGCCAGTCTGTTCCATTTTTTCCTCTTTTTGGTAATGCCTGTGCAAACCTTTGTAGTATCATCACTGAAGTAGCAGACACAGCTGCAGCAGGTCAAGCACTGGGTTAGCAGCCTCATGCTGCTGTGTTAGCTGACAGCTATGCACGAAGAAAGTAAAACTCAGGGTAGCATCGTGCAGCTGTTCTGCCCTAGAGAAGCAGATCATTGTCTGCAGAGCTGTGGGCTGTTCGCATTGCAGAATTCGATACCCACAGCCCTGTCAGTATATTCACAGCACACTTACGTGTCCCCTTTCAGGCAAACAGTTGAAGAGGCAATGTGTCAGAGGGAGTTGAGAGAAAGATCGAAGAAGTTTGGAGGCCACTGTCTTAAACTTTGTGAACTTCATTCATCTGCTGTAAGAGGGTCTTAAGACTAATAATTCATCTTCTGAGTTCTTGTTAGACATCCTGTTACTGGTTACGACCTAGTTGCAGGGTTTTTTGGCTTCTTGGATTTGAACAGATGTTGTAACCTGTTTCCTGGTAGATAAGCTCTCATATTGCAGAGCTACTGTCTGCCATTTGGTGTCAGTTGTCCTCAGGAGGGAGCCAGATATTGAGTATACCACAGATTGAGTTTGTTCATCAGTTATATGATGGCATATTGAAAGCAATTGCAAGGCATTTTAAAAAGAGGGGAAAGTGGTTACTGTCTGTGCTGTAACATTTCCTGAAGTCCAGAGGGGTGTTG
>VZSZ01009685.1:43477-95556 GCA_013398815.1 Ibidorhyncha struthersii | reverse complement strand
GGTTGGGGGGGGGTTTGGTGTTACTTACTAATGCAATTGAATATAGTGCTGATAATAGCTGAGCATTTCTAATTAGCATTTTCATAGTCTGTGTATAGTTCAGTTCTTGAGTAATTTTGTCAGGACAACCCTTCTTTTTTTCCGTAGTACATTTTGTTTTGTCCCAACACACATGCATAGGCGTACTCCTGCTCTTTGGCATGTTCCAGACCTATCTTTGCTCTCCACAAAAGCTAACCTATAGTGTTTGTTTTCACCACAAAACTGACTCTGGTCTCTGGGCCTCTCTGTTTTAAACTCAGGAGAACCTAGCCTGTTGTGGTTTGTCTGGTAGCCTATGATGGGTCTCTTCCAAGTACTTGTCCAGTCTGTTCTTACACTAATGTAAGTTTATTGCACCTGCACTATCCTGTCAACAAGAAGTTCCAAAAATCTACTACCCTTTGTATGAAATACCATCTCCTTTCCTCCTCAGAGGAGGAATGCTGTTCTATCAGTCATTAGGATTTTCCTTTTGTAGCTGTCATTTAAAAAGTTTGGAGATACTAGCTGGTTAAGAAGATAATAGCCTTACACGACCTATTACAGTTGATATGTGCACTCACTTCATTGCTTGTTGTTTGAAATAAAAGCAAGAGGGACATCTAGACTGGCCAGACGAATGAATGTGTGGCAGTCAAAGCAGAACTGTTTGGCATGTTGGTATGTGGATAATACTGTAGATACAGGTCTTCCATACTTGTTTTTGCTGTTACATTAATGTCCAAGATGTTTCTATCAGAGCATTAGTTGATTCCTGGACTTTACTGTTTGTACTTCCAGAAAAACGAGGGCTTAAAGTCACTAGCCTGTCTAAAGACCTGGTGTTCTAGACTACTTTGGTGCCCCTTCAAGTGCCTTTGCATTAATGCATGCAGCATGGGGAACAAACAGGAGGAACTGGATGTCTCTGTGCAGTCTGTGCTCTAATCTAGAAGTGTTTTGATTAATAGAAAAATAGGTATCTGCTACAGAGACCTCAGTTGGATTTTTATTGGCCTGTTTTTAAAGGAAACAATGCACAAGTCTTATACTGTCATTCCTTCCTGAAAACTTTTGAATCCACTGTTCATATTCAAATAAATTTGTCAGAACAGCAAATGTCTCAAGGCATTAAGTTCCTAATCGTTTAGCATTAAGTGAGTGGGAGGTCAAAACAGAACATTTCAACTCTTGCCTTTTGCCCAGTTGTGTGCAAGTAGCTCTGAACTAGTCTGGCTATTGACTATGGTCTGCAGAGCTAAACAGGGAGAAGTCACTAAAGGATCTTGACAGTCACTGGATTTATTGTAAGGAGGTAAGAGATGTCCACAGGAACAGTTTTTTTTAGTTCTGCTTTTGGTATGTATTGGCATACTTGTGTTTAGGGTTACCTCTCTAATATAGGTTTATTGAATAGTAAACAGTATTCTCAGTTCTCTGTGTCCTAGGAAAGCATCACTGCATCCTGGTTTGTCTGTGTGACATCTGGAAGTTGAGGAGCTAAGGGAAGTTGCTTGGATTTTTGCATCAGGTTGGTACAGAGCTGGGAACAAAGCTGTCTTTTCTACCACAGCTTGAAATTCCTCGATGCCTCTCTGAAAGAGTATGTTCAAGCAACAGGTCTTTTCTGACCAGCTTAGTTCGGAACCCTTTCATACAGGGGTTATTTACACAGGTATAGGACTTTATATGCTATTTTGCCACCTCGTGATTGTGATCTCAGTTGCCACAGAGAAGCAGTAACTTTTGTGGTTTTAATCCAAACAATTTCTTCCGTATCTATTTTCACCTGAAGATTTGCACTGGGTGTGTTGATTTAGAAAGGTAAAAAGTTGTGACTAGGGAACTTGAGAACTGCCACACTGGACACAGTCTAGTTTGTGGTTTCCTTCTGATAATGCCTAGTACTATGTACATTAGACAAATAGGTCTGAACTCTTAATAATTATTGATTAGTCTGTGTTTAAAGATGGGGTTACTTAGTTGTTCCTTCCTAATGTTATCTAGAAAGTGATAGTTCTTATGCACTGTATTTTGATGCAGGTAGCACATGGGTTATCCGTTAAAAAAAAAAAAGGTTGGGATTTATATATATGTGCAGTAAATGGGAGCTGAAAAATATATCCCTGCAAGCATCCAGTTGTGCTCAAACCCTGTCAAGCTTTTGACAGTACAGAAGTCACCGCCACTAAATATTTATTTTATCTCTTCATTTATTAAGAAGTGTGCTCTCTTACCAGTTTCAAATTTGCTTTTGCCAGTCTCCTGCTTTACTTATATGAACGTAGGAAACTACAGTTGCTTTGTGAATTGTGTCACATTAGATTCTGTTTCAAGTGAATGTTGCATAGCAGTAAGAAGGCAGGTAGAACTTTCAAAAGAAGCATATGCATTTGAGGAAGCCCATAGACAAGAAACACAGGTACATTTTCTTTTAAATTGTCTATGTTTTTATAAGCCTCACTGTTTAGAATTCATTACAATAACAGATTTGTTCAATTGAGTGCAAAGTTTTATCTCCTTTTCCAGAAAAATAACTGAATTCCCTCATTTTAGAAAATAGATTTTGTAAAATTGATTTTGAACCGTTTGTGTTTACTATCAAATAAAAGGGTAAGCTTAGTTGCTGTTTTATTTTTACCTTTCTAAGAGTGCTTAGGCAGGGAAAACATCATCCTGTAGGCCAGACGGATAGGTGACTTGCTGCTTCATCTGCTGGCGGAGAGCTGGGAGCCCCGGGGATTCTTCAGTCAGGCAGAAGTTCAGAATTCATTCCTCTTGAGCTTTCACAGAATTAATTGGAGTAGAAGCTGCATGTAAGCAGGACTTCACAAACTAGAGAAGTAGGTCAAGAATGTATTGATTTCCTCAAACTTTTTTTTCCTCAGAAATATTTTGAGGAAGGGGAGAGAAGAAAAGCTTATAATAAGCTATTTTTAGAATAGAATTTACTTACCTGATTTGTGAAAATCCACCTAGGTCTTGAGAGTATGGAGGAAATAAATGCTGTCAGATAAATAGATAAATGTGTAAGAGAGCACCATGAAACTTTGCTATTTGAGATAAAAGTGGTGTCATCCCCTCCTATCCTTTTTCTCCACCTGGGATATTCTACAAAAATTTCATATACATAAGAATGTTTTTCAGTTAATTTAATCTGAATTGTAGGCAGACCAAAACTTCATGTATTTTGATGGTAAATTCAACATTCTGAGTGTGTCAGATCTGTGTACCCGCAGTGCATAACTGTCATAGAGATTGGCAGAGAAAGATACTGCAGTTTTGGCAACTAGGTAAGGGGCTTTTTGTATCCAGCGAGGCATGGGAAGACAGTTCAGATTTCAGTGTAGGCAGAAAACATTCTGACTACATGCTTACACGATCAACAATGAAACAACAAAATATTGATAAGTAGTTACTGTATTTTGATGGGTGCAACCTAGGGGTTATCTGTTTAAAAACAAAACGGCAATTCAGCAACACTGTAGGGATCTGGATACACGCAGATAATACAAGGGGAAGTTTATTCTAGGACCTGTCTCCTTCAGAGCTTCACATTGTCTGATTTCCCCATAGCCTGCATCCTTTCCCATAGTTCGCTCTCACCATCCCAGTAGTCCCTCAGCTTCAGATTTGTGTATGTTGTCTGAGGTTCAGACTGTATAAAATAAAAGATGGTATTATCTTTAGCTTTCAGACTTAATTACCCATTGAAATGAACAAGGCTTTCTTAGGAAACAGAGTATGACACTCTTTTTTTTGTTTTGTTTTGTGGGGCGCTTTTGCTTTTTTGGTTTTTTTTTTGTTTTGTTTTTTAGGTTTTGTACCCCAGGATGTGATGTAATTCTGTAAACTTAAAAATGAAAGCAAAACTTTTAGCATTTATACTCTGCAGTCTCTGAGGAGCATATATAGTGATATATTCTGCTGCATAATCTAGGGCTTCAGTGTTTTTAATGTTCGTATTGTCAGATTAACACCACTTTTAAATATGTAGCTACAGTCCATAGAGCTTGGAATTTCAGACATTGTTTCTATTATCCTTTGAATAGAAACAGTCAAAGAATGGATCTGGAAGCCAGCAGGAATTTGACATCTGAGCAAAAAATAAGTGTGTTTAGCTCTCTTATTTTTTCTTTCTTTCTTTGTGAGCAATGGCTGGGATGACTTTTGTGGTTTTTTTTCTAATTCCAAAGAAACACTGCTTCCTCACTTAATTCTTATTTCTGTGCAGTAGTGAAACACCATCTTTTTCCATTCTTTCTGATATTTTCACAAGTAAAGTCCATAAGTCTTCTAATTCCACTAGCCTGATGCCTTCAACTAAATAATTTTTAAACAAACCTGTCTGTACACTAGTGTTTTGTCACTGAAATTGTCATCATTACTGCAGAAGTGTGGTACTCTGAGACACTGAGTCTTGGCTAACGTACCTTCAGATATTTATTCACCATTCTAGTATTGATTCTTCCTTTCCTCCAAATTGTGCATAACAGCATGCGAAATACTTCTGTTCATTAAATGAAATGAGCACATCACAGGAGAAATTAGAGTAAGTGTAACAAGAATGAAAAATTTATACATAGCAGCATAGTTGCACAAAACTGTTTTAATTATCAGAGCCAGTAGATTGAATTTGACATGGAGTATAGCAGTGTGACAATGCCTGTAACTTGTTGCAGTTTTGTCCTAATGGAACAAGCAGGTATGACTTCCATTTTGAGGAGCAGAGAGATGTGGGAAAGGGTGGGCGTGGGATCAAATCATGATGACTTAATGATTTTCTTCAGTAAACTAATCAATCTCAGTAACCCTTTTAAAACCCATTTTCTAGAGTATCTGTTGCCAGCATTATCTTTCATCAAACCTACAGTAAGCGTGGCTGCTGGGGTATTTTATTGGCTGCTCAGAAGAGCTAAAGATGACTGGAAGACCAGAAGGAATGAATTCTGGCCTTCGTAGGTAAGACCAGAATGTACAGTGTTGGTCTATAGATTTATGCGAACAGTGGCAAGAACCCCATGGTGTCTTCTGCTGTTCTAATCCCATAAATCTGAAGTGTTTCTTTCTGTGGGATCATTTTAGAGAAATCCATAAAGTGGGCTCCTGGCTCAATTTAACATTTGAATATGATGTGTTTGACACAACATGGCATTTTTCAAGTGGAAAGCCTGTAGGATGTGTCTGAAGGTAGATATGAACGCTTTACTGGAAGCTAATAAATTGACCTGTGCTCCCTAGTGCCTATTTGCATGCTCATAACAGTCACGCTTAGCAGGTAGCTTCCACCTCTTCCGTTACAGAGTAAGGTTTCTTGCATTTACCACATAGTAGGGACACGCACAAAGTAGTTACTGTTGAATATTTGACATGCACTAAATCATGTCCTCTCTTATTTTGCAGTAACATGCATATCTCTTTGTATTATAAGGTCTAACTCCTTTTAATAACATTTTAATTAACCTCACTGTAGGCAGAAGATCAGAAATGTTCTTTTTGTTCAGAGGTTGGAAATGGTTATTTATGAAAACATAATTGACATGCATTAACTGTGCAAGCATGAAGAAAGCTGTATATACTGGCCCATCTAAGTAACTGCAAGTACATGTTGCAGTCCTTGACAGATGAGAAAGAAGTGATCGCAGCTGCCCCAGCATGCGTTCCTTGCTGCTCTAAGAGTTTATTTTGTGGTTATATCAACCATATACATAAGGCTTAACTGGATTCATGTTGGACTTGAATTAATCATCCCTCCTGGAGCGCTCGGACATACCCAACTGCCTCTGCAGCACTCACTCTCTGCAATCAAATATTTCTGCATCTCCCAATGTATCCAGTATTATCCACATTATCTCTCCATTAGTTTGGGTATTGGAGATTTAACAAGAGGTCTGTATTGTGTGTATAAATACACACAAATGCACCTCACATATAAATGTACCTCACAGTTCCTTGATCAACGTGTTATTCCTGTTTTAATGATGAAGCAGCTGAGGTGTTCTGATCAGTGTTTTCAAAGATTATAAAACAGTTTTCAACAAATCACTGTGGCTTTCCCATTCCTTATCATCTATATGCTTGGTCTATCTCTGGATTTATAGATGTATGATGGGAAAAGTATTGTTTCCAGAGCGGTGGATGTTTTGCTCCTATAAAAGGAATAGGTTTTGATGTTCTGCAGTAGTTAAGGAATTTTTGACTAATCAAATCTTCCTAGCTTTGATTTTTTTTCTTGGAAGATTCAGGGAAACATTTTAGCTGGCATTTTTCTCCCTAGAAATTAGGAGAGTGTCAAAAATAGTGCACAAGGTAAAAAGCGTGAGATCAGCCATTTAAAATGTTTATGGTGAAGGAACCTCTTGACTTCACACCTTAATACTGGTGATATGGGAAGCGTCTCTCTGAACCTCAAGGCATTGGGACTGCCATTTTGGGAGGCAAGGAGTTAGTTGGGGATGGAAAGACTGGAGTTTGTATTCTTTCTGCTCTGTTACCCATTGCTATCTTCATGGATCTGACACTCTGTTTATCTGACAGTGCAGTCGGTACTGCTTCGCCAGGGAAAATTGCACAAAACAAGCCCAGTGCATCAGCATTTTCATTGTGTATTAAGCTGAGCCTCCCTTCACATGGT
This sequence comes from Ibidorhyncha struthersii, assembly GCA_013398815.1. Taxonomy (NCBI): domain Eukaryota; kingdom Metazoa; phylum Chordata; class Aves; order Charadriiformes; family Charadriidae; genus Ibidorhyncha; species Ibidorhyncha struthersii. The sequence goes on along the minus strand of VZSZ01009685.1, from coordinate 88,901 downwards.
CACATCCCCTTTTTAATCTGGGATTCCATGTCCCTTTCCCAGTCCAGCCTGTTTCTGTGGTGTCTATTGCTGGTCTCTCTGAGCTTCTGTTTCTGTGGTTTGAGTGTTTTTTGTGTGGCTGAGTGTTAAGACCTGCAGGACTTTTGGTAGTGGTGTTGTTTGGGGGTTAGGCAGTGCACTGATTTGGTGTTAGTAGTTTGTCACAGACTGAGGTGATGGCTGCGTTCAAATTGGATTTCCTCCCAGAGATGATGGTGGACCATTGCTCCTTGAATGCTAGCCCTGTGTAAGTATTTTGTCTTCATGTCTATGTTCATAACTAAAGGGTTAGTGGGAATTGCTGTCTCTGAAGCCTCTGCTGTCTGAGGAACTCCCCTTGAGGGGGGGAAGAAGAGAGATAGGAGAGCCTACGGTTTGTTTCTTTGAAGAAATCCTAGTGAGTATTGACAATTGATGTTGGATTCTGGCAAGGGGGAAAAATAATCTGATAATTTTGGGGATGAAGGCTAAGGAGGAATAAAGCTATTTGGCAGTACTGTTTATAGTATGCTACAGGTGCTGATATTTTAAAATCAGTTATTTAAATCAGTTGTTGGGAGAACAGTTTCTGTTCATCCCTATTAATGACTCCAGACTAAACCTTTTAATTAGAAATGAAGGATTTCCTGAATACTGTTGAGGTCATGTTAAGAGTTGCCCAGTTAACAGGAGCCATGCTATGCTTTTGAAGCTACCCATGGCATAGAAGGCAGGGCTGAAAATTATTATGGGAAGAGGGTAAATAATTTCCAGTTGTTCTGAATTGGAATGAAAAAAACATTGATTGAAGAGAGGTAGTTTACCTCTTTGTAAAAGCTATTGTTTGCCTTGGCTATTTGGAGAAGTGCTAACCCCTTCTGAGTGGAAAAGTAGAGAGGAGTGAAAGGATTTATGATTATTCCCTTCTCTTCTAGTAAAAAACTTTGTTGTTTGTGAGGTCTGTTAATACAGTTATAAAATTATGAACTTTCACTGGTATCAGTTTTTCCTTAGGCTTTGAACGGCAGCCTATTGAGGGGAAAAAATATCTAAACATTACTTGGTTTGGAATTATTATTTTTTACTATTGTTATTTTTAAATTCTATTTGGGGGAAATGTGATTGCAGATGGACAGTAAGAGGAACATTGTTTACTGTAACGTGCAGTTGTTAAGCCATTCAAAAACTATCTTTAAAGGAAAAAAGCAGAGCTGAAGAGAGCCGCCTACTCTGGAAGAAGGCCACCTGTATTCTTCAACAAAGAGTTTGGGGCCAGGGGGAATCATTGTATAGTTACTATTCCATTCCCCATGTCCTTTCTAGATTATGCAGGGATAGGTCAGCAATTTTAACCTACTGATCACTATAGTTACAATAGGATGTCATTACAGTCAGTCTTCCACAGAGATAGGTCCTTTGATATACCAGGCTGTGAGTACCGGTAATAAAACATCACATTGCACTTGACAAACGATGAGGAGGCAATACAGAAAGTAGTATATGACTGTCAAGTAGCTGAGTGGAGTATAATACAGTTTTATTAACAGGCTGTAAACTGTTCATATGGCAAGATGTAATGCCTTGAAGCCTATTGAAGATACCCATACTCAAAACTTCTGTGTTGTTCTAGTCTAAGAAGTGACATTTTTTCTTTGTTAACACCCTGCCATGACTCAACTTGATTCAGCCTGTGACTAGCTATGTTGTCCAATTCCAACCTGTTCATATACAACCTAAGCCTGGGGTTTTTTTGCCAAATATTATTGAAAACTCCCTTATTTCACAAAGAGCTATTGCCTTGTAAACCTTTAATGAAACTTCTCATCTGTTCAGCTGTACCAGTTTATCTGTTTTAGGATGGATCTTCATCCTGGGAAACAGTTCCACACAGTCTTACTTAAAAACAACAACAAAAAAATATTATCCTCTCATTTTCTGTGGTTACTGATGACTTCAGTAGTCTGTGGGTCTACTGTTTGGGTTCCTTCTTGTTCTGGTTTCTTCTTCTGTAAAATTTTACATGATTGAACTAGGGATATTTTTCAGTCATTTCAACAGATTTATGTCCTGAATCGCAGGTGTTGACTACATTATAGGAACAAATGTTAAGAGAAGTTTTAAACAGCTGTGTAGAGCATTTGGTCTCCAAGGACACACCTTGCCAATGAATGTGAATGATGTTTCTGAATATTCTCTGGTCTGCAGGACTGGGAATGCGCAAGAGTCTCTCTCTATATATTTTTTAATCATATACATTTATACGTGTGTAGAAATATGTTTTTCAATCCCACTATAAGCATGCTTCTTCTAGCTGCAGTAGCATCTATAGCCTGTGGAAATATATAAACTAGAAATTAGTTCTTGTTTTTCATAGCTCAAAGAAAATGAATGGCACGCTGGATCACCCAGACCAACCTGATCTAGATGCTATCAAGATGTTTGTGGGTCAAGTCCCACGGAGCTGGTGTGAGAAGGATCTAAGAGAACTTTTTGAACAGTATGGTGCTGTCTATGAAATCAATGTCTTGAGGGACAGGAGCCAAAACCCTCCTCAAAGCAAAGGTGAGAACTTCTATACTTGTCATGTGAGACCTGGGTTCTCAGCTCCTTTCACATAGTTAAAATTTTAGCTGTTTGCTTATTCAAACATCCCTGTATGTTTGAGCTCTGTGTGACCAGATGTGCTTGCAAGCCCAGGCTTTCTAGTCTTTAAGTGTACGTGTCTAATGATACTTGGACTGTGATGTAGTCATTACCTGAACTGAGGAAAATGATAATTTATTTATTTTTTTAGAGCTCAGAAGTGATGGGGATGCTTGAAAAATATGGATTATAATAGCAAAGCAGAACATCAAATTAATATTGTGTTGCTTCAGAGCATCATTGTGATGCTATGATATGATCAAAATGGTGCTGGAAGTGTCACAGTTTCAGATAAATTATAAAATTGAGGTCTTAATCATTTGTGTGCATCAAATCCTAACTGAATGCTGTACCTGGATTTGTGGTTCAGTTATATGAAATATCTGCTTTCCTGTGAAACTAGATAAGTTTGTGGTACTGGCAAATAATTGTTGAGTTTGATAATAAAAGTATCCAACAATTATTTGGCGGATGTATCTAAATGTTTGTTTTAATGCTGTATTGGCGATGTTAGGTCAGTTCTGAATATATCCTATTTTATTACACTTAGAAATCTCTTTAAACAGTCACAATCAGTAGGACCTACCTGTTTCAATGTCTAACCTCTTCTACTTGTTACACGTTTTGCATTGGAAGGATAGAAGTGGGACTTGAAATTTCTGTACAGTGTGTCAAGATTCATAGTGTTCTTCCTTGGCTAGCATTTTGTTTCAATTGCAGGGTGCTGTTTTGTTACATTTTATACCCGTAAAGCTGCACTAGAAGCACAGAATGCTCTTCACAACATGAAGATCCTCCCAGGGGTAAGAGATGAGCCATGCTTTCTCCAGAACTGTGTTGTGTTTTTCTGAGCTCTGGCACCACTGATGTACAAACATATGTTATCTTGCCCTCAAATGTTTTAAAAGAACTATTCAAAAGAGCAATGTCATGAGATTTGTGTGATAACAGACCTTAAGGGAATTTTTGGAACATTTGGGAGAATAATATGGTAGTGAAGCGGGTGGGTATGGCTCTTATAACATTCTCTGTGGAGGAATGGTGGCGCATCATTAGGAAAGTTTTTTCTTTCTTCTAGGAATTTATGTATTGTTACGTATGTGCTTCTGTAGAGGCAATTTAGGCTGCCGTTTCTTTCTTCCACAATTCTTATGGGATGTATTTCATATAGTATAAAGTGAATGCATCTATGTTTAAATAATCTTTTTACATTTCAGATGCACCATCCTATCCAGATGAAACCAGCTGACAGCGAAAAGAGTAATGGTAAGCTTTACTAGAGTCCGAGTTTGGTGGCATCGTTTCTGCTAATAGAGAGACTTGAGGATTTTTCTTTTGTCAAACAGCTTCTGATGAAGTCATCTTGAATTGGAGACCTGATTATTTAAAAAAAAAAAAAAAAGGTGTGTTTTCAATATAGTAGGTAGCATAAGTGATGTCTCTAAAATTCCATGACTCAGTATCTCCCACTGCTGCAGCTTGTGGTAGAACCATGTTGTCAGTTGGGGAAACATCCAGTGAGTTCTTCTTTGTGCTAAAGTGGTTTAAATCTTTGTTGGGGACATGGACAGTGGGATTGAGTGCACCCTCAGCAAGTTTGCAGATGACACCAAGCTGAGTTCTGTGCTTGATGCCCTAGAGGGAAGGGGTGCCATCCAGAGGGGCCTTGACAGGCTTGATAGGTGGGCCTGTGCAAACCTCATGAAGTTCAACAAAGCCAAGCACAAGGTCCGGCATATGGGTCAGGGCAATCCTGAACATGGATACAGGCTGGGGGATGAAGGGGTTGAGAGCAGTACTTCAGAAAAGGACTTCGGGCTATTGGTAGATGAAAAACGGAATATAAGATGGCAGTGCAGAAAGCCAGTTGTATCCTGGGCTGCCTAAGAAGAAGGGCTTAGGAGATCAAGGGAGGTGATTCTCCCACTCTTCTCTTCTCTTGTACTCACTTGGAGTACTGTGTTCAGCTCTGGGGCCCCCAGTGTAAGAAGGACATGGACCCGCTTGAGCAGGTCGAGAAGAGGGCCGTGAAGATGATCAGGGGGCTGGAGTACCTCCCCTTTGAGGACAGGCTGAGAGAGTTGAGGTTGTTTAGCCAGGGAAGAGAAGGCTCTGAGGAGATGTTATTGCAGCCTTTCAGTACTTAAAGGGGGTCTACAGGAAAGATGGGGAGGGATTCTTTATTAGGGAGAGTAGTGATAGGTATGAGGGGTAACAGTTTTAAGCGGAAAGAGGGTAGATTTAGGTTAGATATTAGGAAGAGATTCTTTACTGGAACAGATTGCCTAGAGAGGTTGTGGATGTCCCCTCACCGGAAGTGTTCAAGGCCAGGTTGGAAGGAGATTTGAGCAACCTAGTCTAGTGGAAGGTATCCCTGCCTATGGCAGGGCGTTGGAATTATGATCTTTAAGGTCCTTTCCAACCCAAGCTATTCTATGATTCTACGAAACCTAGAAATGTTTTTTCAAGTGCTTGACCATTCTGAAGCAAGGTCTGTTGCAGCTACAGTGGGACTCAGAACTTCTCCTTGTAGTATACAAGGGAGACTGAGCATTCACCACAGGTCAGTAGAGAAAAAAATGTGAATATTTCTGCACATCTGCCATTTCAGATGGTTTAAGATGCTTAGCATCTACCATTGGTTAATTGATCACTTATCCATGTCTTTCCATGATGAGTTTATATATGTACATAAGTACATGCTTAAATGTGTGTGTGTCTATATATTGCTGCAAGATAAGCAAAGAAAGAGTTTAGCATTTTATAGTTTCAGCCTTCCTAGGCTTGGCTGAATTTTATTTTCTTCGTTTGCCATAGTTATTATAAAATTAGTGTTGCATCATGGAGAAGATAATCCTGGTTCCAGAAAGTGTATATCTTAAGATAATTGAAAACAGAAGATGGGATAACATACAGTAGGAGTAATTCCACCTGCAAATTCCTCCATGTGTATACAGAATATGTTTCTGTGTAAATATATCTAGAAAGGAGTAATTCTTTTGAAGTATCTTTGGGAGGAGAACGGAATAGGTTCTCTAAACTGAAATTGGTCTTGCGTTACACACACACACACACGAATATCCTGGGAAAATAATGGAAAGAGGGGAAAAAAGGATTTAATGGAATTTTAGGGTGACAGTTCTGAGGCTATTATGCGAGTTTTAATGAAAGATGTAGGTGAAAATATAAATAAAAAAGCATCAGTAAAAGTATTTTAACTTGCCGTTAATAAAAGGGGTTTTGAATCTGTGGAACTAAAATGGACCGAAAAAAGTATTTGAAAGAGCTTTCTGCTTTGAGAGCTTGAAAGTGAACTGGATACAACATTAAGATTTAGTAGTCAGTTAAAGTCATGTCAGCTGGAATAGCTCGGAATTTTCCTCTTCAACACCATAGAAGACTCAGCAAATAAGCTTATTTCCCCTCACCATGGCACTAAATATGAGAAGATTTTTCTTTCTTGAAGCTTCAAATTGTGCCACAGCCTTCATCATATTATATTTTACATTGTGCTGAATGTTATCTTGACGAACTGTTTTTTATTTCCAAACGGTATTCTACATACTTGCTTTTAAAGGATGAAGCAAATTATTTCAGAGGTGATTAGCATCCTTAAGTAAGTAAAACGAGGTATAAAGTTCTGCTCTGGATTCGAATTTACCCAGTGCCTTAAGTGACTTTAAACTGACATTAGTAACCACTAACTGAAAAGTTAAGGGAAATGTCTTTCTGGACCATTTCTTTTAAAATAGCCTGCACACTGAAAGGTATTCTTCAACTCTAATGTATATAGTACCATCAGCATTTAGAGGCAAGATACAGTAGCACACAGTCTGTCATTCTGATTTGAGGTGTTATTTTCATGCTTTTGGTACAGATCAGAATGGATCAATCTGAGACAGAACTAAAACTGTTCTGTTTTAGCAACTGCTGTTGCTTCCACTGTTGAGACAGGAGCGTGAGGAAATAGATCCAAATTTAAGTGATTGGCGTGATAAAGAGGTTAGAAAGAAGCCTTCTGCAGCTCACTTGTTTAGATACAGTTAGGTATGTTGGTAGACTAAAGATAGAGGAAACAGAGGAGAGAGGATGAAAATAGTCCAATAAAATACATACAAGTCTTCTCTCTCTCACCAGGAACTGAATGTAGGAGATAGAGGGAAGTGCTGAGTCTGATATATTTGTTTTCCTTTCCTTACGTTCTTGCAGTTCACAGGCTTGCAAGGGAGAAACAGTCAGCAAAATGTAAACATAAAATAAGCATCCTTCAGGTTCATTGAGCTATCTCATATGCATCCTCTTAAATTGAAGAGATTCCATTATTGGCAATCTGAGTTTGACAAGCCCATACGCTAAATACAAGGGAAATAACTGCAATTGATGGAGAAGACTTGGCAAAATAAGATCTAGTAAACACATATTTGCTGGTAATACTCTTATTCTTTGATTTCTTAGCAGTAGAAGATAGGAAGTTGTTTATTGGAATGATATCCAAGAAGTGCAATGAAAATGATATCCGAGTGATGTTCTCCCCCTTTGGGCAGATTGAAGAATGCAGGATATTACGGGGCCCAGATGGCCTGAGCCGAGGTAAGCAGGAAGCTTTTCCAACAGTTCAAGGTTCTCCACTGGATCCTGCCTTCTGTAACTCAAGGTGGCATTTCAGCTCTTTCTGTGATCCCTCACTGCCACACCACGCGCCGTAGGCATTTTCATTTCTTTATTCATCCAGTAATTGTGGAAGTAGTGAATGACTTGGTTCCTTTTTGTTCTTTCCCCAGGTTGTGCGTTTGTGACTTTTACAACAAGAGCCATGGCACAAACAGCAATCAAAGCAATGCACCAAGCACAAACCATGGAGGTAAAACAAGTTAGTGGGTGTCAGGACAAGATGTAATTTGTCAGGCAGTCACTATGGAGTTTGGAGGACTAGAGAGCAGAGAGAAGGATAAGTGCAGTGTGTGTTTTCTTCACAAATACTACTCCTGGACTTTTGTGTTTCTTCTGCTACTATTTTTAGAGCTCGAGATAGAAACTTTGTCTGAAGAGAAAATACCAAAATACAAAATAGAATCAAAAGCAAATGAGATTTTGAACCTTTAACGAAATGCGCTGTTTGAATATATGTATATCTATGCATGTTGGGGGAGGGGAATGCTTCCGATGACTGGGTCTTAATGCAGTATTTTTGTGACTGCTGGGGATAGCAAGTGTGTAATTGTTTGAATTGCTGTTTGCAGGGTTGCTCTTCTCCCATTGTGGTAAAATTTGCAGACACGCAGAAGGACAAAGAGCAGAAACGAATTGCTCAGCAACTCCAGCAGCAAATGCAACAGATCAGTGCTGCCTCAGTATGGGGAAACCTGGCTGGTCTCAACACGCTTGGACCCCAATACTTAGCAGTGAGTTTCTGACTTGGGTTCTTTTTATCTCTTCAGGATTTACAGTGTCTGACTGTCTTGTAGTGTTTAATGTATTCATTTTTAGAGGGCTCCTGATAGATAGGAGGCAGAGTTCTTAATCCCCATTTTGTGGATGAGGAGACTGAAATAAAGCTATTTAAGTGAGGATTTCAACCCCAGTCACTCTAGCCCTGACTACTGAAACTTATTTTTTTCCTGTCTTCTGCAGAATGACTTTGTGCTGGGAAGATTTTCTTTATATGTTATGGCCTCAGTGTTTACCCATATAAATGCCCTTTTCATGTCTGTCTGATGACATAGTTCTTGTATTCCTCTTCCATTTTCCCTTTTCAGCCTTTATTTCTCTCATCCCTTCCAGTGAAACCTAGAACAGTACTTGGTGGTGTCCAAATAGTAAAGGTGATCAGGTTGGAAGTGCCAAGCAGCTGACAGTGCACAGTAAAAAAAAAAAACCAAAAACAAAAACAAAAAAAAAACCAAACAAACAAACAAACAACCCAAAAAAAAAAAAAAAACCAAAACAAAAACCCCACCAAACCAAAAAACCCACAGAAAATAGAGAGAAACTACTCTTTTTAGCAAAAATGATACAACAGAACATAGTCTGCTGTTTGTCACTGATTTTAGTTGATTTTGCTGGGTCCCTAAAGGGTGAACCTGTCAAACTGATGTGCTCTGGCTCATGTGGGTTGCCAGAGTAGCTGAGAACTGTATTTGTGCAATATAAGGCCTGGGGAACAGAAAAGGAAAATTTCATCTCATTCTTGGTATGGTGTACTATTGAAGTGGGGGCATTCTCTCTTTTATTACTGCTTTAGGTTTGGTAGATGAGATTATTTTTTTTTTATAACAACACCTAATTAGTGAAGAAAAGAATAGGAAATCCCTCTAAATAGCTTCTGAGCTGAGGCTTGAAATTTCTTTCATGGCTGCTGTGCTTAAGGAAAGTGGAGGGGGTTCCCTTTCATGGTGGCTTTTTGGTTTTGGTGTGGCATTTGCTATTTGTTCTGTGCTGACAGTGTCAGCTGTAAAGTCTGGCTCAAGGTAGCATAGCCTTAGTGGTGGCAATCCTGCCTGAAGTACTCTGAGAAGGAGTTCTCTATCACTACTGATTTTTGTCTTGGTGTATTAGCTATAAATTTCCCTCAACATTGATTATGTTGAGTGAGGAAAGCATTGTGCTATTGCTTTGGCTGCAATGTGATGCATGGGCAACGTGGATTTTCACTATGGTGGTGCTCTGGCTGTACTGTGTAAGGGGAATTCTCTTTGTGCTTTGCTAGGATGTGGTGCATGGGCAGTGGGAATTCCCTTTGTGACGGCGCTCTGGCTGTGGTGTGATGCACTTTCTCCCAGAAGCGGAGCCAGCCCTCACTCTCACTCTTGTTTTGTTTTTTGGTGTAATGTCTAGCTTTATTTGCAGCTCCTTCAGCAGACAGCAGCTGCGTCATCTGGGAACCTGAACACATTGAGCAGTCTCCACCCAATGGGAGGTGAGTTTTTTCCACCAGAAGACAAATTCAGTGCCAAAGAAAAGAGAAGGGTAGAGAAAGTAGCCAAAAGGCTGTAGACACATTAACCTCATTTGCAATTAGTAGTCCTGAGTTTACCCACTCCTTTGGAATGACAGGAATCCTCTGCTACAAGTGTGGATGTTCCTCCTTAATCTTAGTTAACTGTTGTCCCCAAGGTAAGTTATGGTATGCTGGTAATCTCCCGCATCTCTGGCATTTAAAGTTATCTTCCCTTATGGGTACAAAAAGATATATATTTGTTTTCATCCAAACAGGTGCATATGTGAAGCATTGTGTTTTGAAGTAAGCGCTAATGCATGTGTTTCAGTGATAATGGATTCTTAAGTTTCCCATTTAAAATTCTTTGTTCGTAAATACATCAAAGTTGAAAATGCAGCATTTATAGGAATGTGAACTAGTCCTTCATTCAGGTTCTTTAATTCCTTAATTTGAATTATGATAGATTACGCCATTGCTGTTAGGAAAATATCATCTTAATAGGTATGAGCCAAATTGCTGTGGACTGCTAGTCAGAATATTCACAAGTATAGCAGTACTGCGGCTGCAAATTGATTGTCCCTTCTGTATTCACAGGGCGGGCATAATAAAACATATGTTAGTAACTCCAGTAACTGCATTCTGTAAATAATTCTGCTGGCAGAAAAACTATAGTTTTGGTTTTAATACTGAACTTCTTAAGCTTTTAAAATTGCCTCCTGGAATTGTATGGTAGTTCACAATATTACGTGCCCTGTCAGTGTAGAGATTGATCTAAAAGTGTTAAGAAAGTAAAGTGTCTTTGTACATCTATTTTGTGTTGGTACACCCATCAGTAACAATTAGAAGCTTTTGCAAAGCGTTATGTTTGTAAGAACTTTAATTTGTACTTGAGGTTGATTATAACCTTAGCTTCTTATGTTTACTTTTTTTATCATGGGCCTCTTCAGAGATCTTAAAAATCAGCTTCACTAATACCATTACCCTGTGTGGTGGTGACCTATAACAAATTTTGTTATGCACATGATCCTGTTTTTCCCCCCTTCTTGTGTCTGTTTAAAAGCAAGTGGTAATAAAGGAGAAAAAAAGTACAGCGGCTTATGTTAATTGTTACTACAATAAGGACTGGGGAAGCTGCTAATTAGCTGAGGTTGCCTGTGAAGTTTCCAGGGTAATTCTGTTTTCACTGTTTAAAAAATCACCTTAAAAATTGAGAACTCAGACATAAATAATATGGTCTATGGTGTTTTGAAAGAATTATTCCAAGTCTGTGATTCCTCACAGAAAGAGTTTTAGTTTCAAAGTCCTGTTAATACCTTGGCTGATCTCCTTTTTTGAAATTCATGGACAGAAATATTAAGTAGGTAATTAGATCCCTAACTATATCAGACTTTGTAGACAAAATTTAACCCTGTTTGAAAGCAGATGGGAAAACAATGTGATGACAAGAGGACAGGTGCAGTGCGCACATGCCAAACTGCTTCAGAAAGGAAGCAAGCTGCTCTGTTCTTCACTAGTTCTAACACTTGCACTTTTAACCCTCTGTAGCACAATAAAAACAAAAAATACAACTTTTTGGTTTTAACTTCATGCTTTTATGTTACAGTGGCACCTTGAGAATCTAAATAAAGGCAGAATCCTCTTGTTTCAGGCACTAAATGTGGTTAGGGAAACAGACCCTGTCACAAAGAGAAAACAATTGAAAAAGAATTAAAAAAAAAAAAACAAAAAACTACGCTAAAGGTAGTAGAAGTTTTTTTAGAAAATAAATAGCTTATACTGGATTGTCACTTACATTCTTATGTTGTCTGTTTAAATAGATTACAAAACTGAAATTTTAGTTAAGTATATGAGATGTGTGCTTTGTCACCACATACTTACTAAGCATCCAAAAGATGAGGTGCCACATCTGCCTAGGACGTTTTGATGTTATTATATGAATGATGATTAATTTAATTTTAGTTTTAGTTTTGTAGGGAAGAATTACAAGGGATTGTCTAGAGTCAGATGAAAAGAGGATGAATTGTTAGAATAAGCAAAGGTAGAGACAAAAAGGGGAAATAAGGGAAAAGGGAAGAGAGGCAGAATTGAAAGAATGGAGCTAGCCAAGGATGGCTAAAATACAGAATTCAGAAGATCGGTATCAATAATAATCCCATGGCAGGAAAAGAGGGCAAACTACAGTGCCAGTGCTGACCAAACGGTTTCATTTAAAAAAATATTACTCAAAATTAGGGTGAGTCAGATGAGTAAATTGACTGGTAAAAGTTCATCAACACAGGGATACCTTCCCCTCCCTGCAGTATTCCTGGAAGTTTATCATGCCTGATGTCTCCCATTTTCCTTACCACTTTGGTTTGACCAGCTGACTAACCTACCTGTACATTGGCTAATCTCGTGGTCAGGACTTGGCACTTATCATTGTCTCACAATTGACTGTTGCTTCTTGGCTGCCAAGGGAAGCAAACAAAACATGCTGATAGCTGATGGTGGGTTAAAGGTGTGGCTTTGTGGCCACTGTGGTGTGTAGGCCTTCTTGAAAGAATTCTGCAGTTATTGCTGTTCCCATACAAAGAGAGCGGAGGGACACAAGAGAAGAGGAAGTTATTGGCCTGGTGGCTAGACAAGTTCTGTAGCTTGCAGATGAGCTGTCAGACCCTGGCTTAACTCTCAGTTAAAGCTGCTGTGTTTTTGTGACTGGAGAGAATACTGCTTGAAAATTTCTGTACTCTCGAGTCTACATCTGGGATCAGGACTACCTGGTCCTTTACGAAACTCATCTATTTGGGCAAAAAAAAACTTCTTTAGTTATAACAAGGGATCACAATGTAGGAAAAGATCAGTAACTAGTACTAAGCCTGTTGTTTTGAAGCTGCTTCCCATTACTCCCTTGTGATGTGCTGAGGTTGATGGATCTGTTAAGCGTGGATGATGGTGACTATTGTAGAAGAAACTCTGTGCATTCTTCAATGTGTTGCAGGACTGAATGCGATGCAATTACAGAACCTGGCTGCATTAGCAGCTGCAGCCAGTGCAGCTCAGAATACACCGAGTGGTACCGCTGCACTCACTTCCTCCAGCAGCCCTCTGAGTGTGCTCACCAGCTCAGGTAAGAGACTGCCTGTGCTGTAGTGTGTTATGACATGGGTTGCCTTAGAAGTTATTTCAGGATAATATCACCTGTTTATCTACCCCTTTTTGTCACTTTCATGTTGATTCTTTAATAGATAGGCAGTTTTACTAGTAGATTCACTCGCCTTTGTTTAGGCTAGGTATCTTTGCCACCAGCAAAGACTTTTTACCTGTTGTGTTCCTTCCTCCAATGGTCAGATTAATTTAGAGTAAAAAGAATTTTTGAGGTCGTCGTGAAGCAGAAAGGTAGGTGACCTCTTTCCTGTCACATTATTAAAATCTCATCACATATTTGGTTAATCTGTGATTTTTAGGCAGGTACTGTGACAGATGTACGGGTTGCACATAGAAGTCAGTATCTTGCTCTTTTGTTTTTGTGGTTTGGGGTATTTTTGGTTGTGTGTTTGTTTTACTTTAGGTTATTTACATTATCCAGAGAGGCTAGAATGCTGCCTTATTGTTAAATGTGATCAGTAAATGCAACAAACAAGAAAACAAAAAATAAATTAAATTGCGCTTACATCAGACGTGTTCAGTTTTTTACCACAAATGAGGTTATCTATTATCCTATTTTCAGTTATTTCTAAATCCTGACATGGGGAGACCCTCTATTTTCAGGTTATCGGTTTTCTAGCATCTACAGCATGGTATGTGGGTTTGGGTTTGGTTTTTTTGTTTCTCATATAAAGCCAAATGGCTTACCCAGTTTTGAAATCCAGCCTACAGAGCTGACATCTGCACCGGTGATTGTGAGAGACCAAAGGGGGTTGGGGGGGGGATGTGTGTTAAATTAACACAGGTAGCTTTTTGTATTGCGTAAGAAGACCAAGGAGCCAGACTAAGATTATAAAGAGATTACAAGGAAAAGCTGTTATGTTGCATGATCAGGAGTTAAACCATGAGTGCTTTGCACAGTTTTCTACTTAGAGAAATCCCCAAGAAATAATTCAGTTCAAAGAGTGTTCTGTTGCTGGACAGTTTGGGGTTTTTTTAAACATAAAAACTTCGTGGTCTGCAATCCTTAAAGATTAAAATTTCAAAATATCTTGACTCCCAGCTGTGGTATCATATTCTATAACGTAAAAAAAAAAAACAAAAAAAAAAAACAACAAACAAACAAAAACAAAAAACAAAAACAACAAAGAGTTGAGGCTATAGAAGAGCTGCATATAGAACCCACTTAATGCTTCTTCGTCGTAGAGAAAACATGAATATATCTGAGAATTTCTTCCATATTTCCTCATGCAGTAGCAGAGTGTCAGCTTACAGTTTCCTGCGACTGACATTTAGAACTAAGATTTTCCTTGTTGGCTTTCTCATCTACTGACTGGAGCAAGTTTGTTCTCTGATTTGTTGAGGTGGGGAAAGGGACTGGCAGGTTGTGAAGTTCAAATGCCAGACATGCTATAAAAGGCAGAGACAGCCTCTTCTCAGAAGCGTACAGTAAAAGGACAAGGGCAATGGACACAAGTTGCACAGGGAAAATTCTGAGTGGATATAAAAGAAAATTAATGATGAGAGTGATTATGCTCAGGAACCAGGTGCCAAAGGGGCTGTGGAATCCCCATCGTTTCAGAGATTCAGAATGCAATTGGAAAAGACCCTGAACAGGCTAACCTAACTCAGAAGTTAGACCAGCTCTGAGGAGACCATTAGACTAGATGATCCACAGAGGTCCCTTTCAACTGAAGTTATGCTGCTATTGTGTGATTCTTTGGGATTGGTTTTCCCCCTGTGAATTTTGGCTGTTCCATAGCACTCTGCAGGTTCCTTTTCCCTTGATGAGAGATGTATCTCAGCACTCCGTTCTACTTTTGATTATGCTGGTGGAGGGGCTAGGGGGTGGGGAGCGGTCTATTGTTAAGTATCTTCTGTGCTGAATCCAAACAGCTTTCTGATTGCCAGTAATATCAATAAAAGATTATGTGTCAACGATCAAGTAATCACAATGGGTCATTTGAATTAATATCCTATAGAGATGTATCAGTCAGTTCACTCTTCATAGGCTTGTAATATGAAGCAGTCACTATTGTATTGCTCTTTAAACTTAATTTCAAATATCATTCTAAAAAGTAGAGATTAGCTTTGTTCAAAAGAAAAAGTTCTGGAGGATGTGTGGTCTATATGTAGTCACTGACATCAAACAGAAACAGTTTCAGTGCTTTTCAGTAGAGATATGAATATGCTTCACCTTTTAAATCTGGACTTAAATTGGGGGGAAGGGAAGCCTCAGTGTGTACAGACAGCATTCAGTCTCATGATACTTCCTGTAATCATACAGCTTTTTAACTCTGAACTAGCAATTATGTCTAACGAAAGCAAACTTGAAATTCTCTTTTGGTTAGTATTTATATGTGCATTCACATAGAAGGCTGTTGGACTCCACGCGTTCAGAGTATCCCTCCTGAACCATACCTAGACCTTGAAAAAACTCAGTATATAGCTGTTCAGTACGATGTGTTAGTAAACACCTTCCTTGTCTGTGGGACATATGGCAATATCTACTGTGATAACCTCTTAAAACTAGCTGCAGATGAGATGACTACCGGCTTGACTTCTCTCCATCTGTCATCCAAATGTTGACCTGATGCTTATTTGGACATCTCTTCCAGATTGTCCTCAAATTGCATAATTGGTGGAAAAATCCAGACAATCATTATGCATGGTTACCTTTTTTATTTTCTTTCATCTGCACCGATATCTTTTGTGTTTGAGAAACTTGGAAGTACAGACGGTGCAGTTTGTGGACTATGGATAGGTTACACGTCAGAATGGTTGAAAATAGAAGTATTAAGTATCATTGTTGATGTCTTCCTGCTCTTTTCAGGTGATTTTGCTTAGGTATTTCCAAGCAGTATTGTGTATTTTGATGTAGAATAGGATGGAGCAAAACCTTCAACCTTGCAATAAAGCAGCTACTCTTCGAAACTGAACAGACTGCTGCTGCATCCACTTATAGGTAATCCATGTTACAGAGACTATGGCCTTAGATAAACTCGTTTAAACTGCTAGCTTGTGAAAGGGACATTCAAGAAAATGTTACAGAAGTACTTCAGGATTGGAGTGTCTTGTCTGCCATCTTTTTGACTCAGACATCAATAAGAATTGTCTGCTCCAGAGCAAAACAGAATGGTTGCAAAAGCTGATGTATTTTCCATTTCTCCTCCTTTCAGAGGTGACTATCAAAGGTCCAGCAAAGACTACGTGACTTTGCTGGCCTTAGTGTGTCTCCAGTAAAATTTTTTTCAGGGACATCGCAGTCTTTTTGGTTTTATTGGAACTAATTCTGGTACAGTTCAGTCAGATTCATTGCCTGAATTTTAACGCTCTTTAGCTCGTTGTTTGGATGCTAGATGACTGAATTAGAACAGACTTACTGTTCTCTCAGTTTATCTACCTCCACAAGTAGGTAGTTGATGTCGTTGTCAAACTTTCTTTATCTTTCCTAGCTATTCTTTACTACGTACTAAAATTTTCTGAAAACTTTTTCAAGTATTTTCAGCTAGTTATCTTAGAATTAGCCTTTTTGACTAGATATAACTCAGTAGATAGATCTAAGAAAACATAACCTCAATAGCAAGCAAAAAAATCCAACCCAACAAGCCACCAAAAACTGCACAGAAACGATGTTAAGGATTAGGGGCAAAGTAAAGATCATGTATAAAGCTATATTGGTTTTCCATCCCCATTACTGTGTTCTGTTTTCTAGTCTAGAATAATACACACAAAAAACAAATACAGAAAGGATGACTAGAACTGTGGAACCTCCTTCCCTATTAAGAGCAACGAGGGAGCCTGAAAAATAGAAGACTGACATGGGAGGAGGATATGATTGAAGCCTACAAGTGTATTATTCTTGTAATGAAGACAAACAGGGAAAGACCAGTCATTAGATATTTCTAGACAAGAATTGCAGGATATCAGGTGAAGTTGTCAGCTGACAGCTCAAAAATAAAGAGCGATTTCTTTGCATAGTGCATGATTATGTTGCAGAACTTGTACCTTAGAACATAGTAGAGTCAAACAATTCAGTGTTCAAAATGCACTGAAATCAATGAATGAAATATGTAACTTCAATACAAAGACATTGCCCTTGGCTGAAAAAGTCCAAATTGCTGCATTGGTGTATAGACTATACCTAGGAAGTACTACTTTGTAATTGCCCTGTATTTCTGCTCTACTGTTATTTATCTGCCTTTAGTCATCATCAGATAATGGGGTGCTGACTCAGTACAGCAATTCATATATATATATATGATAAGGAAAATAAACTAAAGAGTGTTAAATTTTCTTGGGGCCTTCAGTACTAAAGCATTTCTTGTTTTGCATAGAGTTTTCTGATAAAGTCAGCTAAACTAAAATAACTGTGTATTCAGCTTTTTGTAATGGTTTAAATGAATTAATTTAAAATCAAAAACTTTTTAAAGTAGGGAGGATATCCATTCTCTCTTACTTTGCTCTCTAGCCTTGGTTTCTTTCTTTTTTTTTTCCCCCATACCATTACTATTTTATTGTGGGTTGGTTTTTTAAAGTGGCGTTCACATCTGTCAAATGTAGTGTCTTTTTGAATTATGTAGAATAGCAATGAAGTGTTGTAGAAATAAGTGACACTGAAATCGAGGCAGCTGAATCATTTCTGAACGCTGGCTTTTATTCAGCCAGCTGTGCTGGTTTTTTTTCTACCAACTTGAGGGTTATACTGTAACTTATTATCTGTATTTTTCCAACATTCAATATGCTACTGATAGTAAGACAGGAAATGTCTCCTTTTCTTCAGAGTAAGCATCTTAAAATATAGTTTGGGACATGGTCTTTCAATTTCTGACTTTTTAAAAGAATTTGTCTAGAACTTTTCCTAGGGGAGGTTTGTTGTTTCATCTGTCAGTATAAAAACTAAACAGTGATATGAAGTGCAGCTCCCTGGGTTCTCATGCAGCTTGTGTTAGGTACAACTGCTTTTGTTAGGTACAGCTTTTGCTGGGGCTTGTTAGGCAAGTTTGCTGTATTCCATTTAAATAGTTATGATATACCACTCCAGCAGAGACTTTGTGCCACATACATGAAGTGGTGAATATCTAGTGTGTGTGAATCTGCTTGAAAGATACTAACAATTCTTTTAAAAGTTTTAATGGATGTACACAGCATAACTGAGAATTACAAAAACACAAAGGAAGCTGAAAATGCCTGAATTTCAGTTCTTTTGTTACCCACTTAGTCAGACAGATAAATTCCTCTTGAAAGCAGACTACAAGATGCCTCTACAGCACCAGTCTTCAGTATTTTTCATTTGTAGAAGCCATAAGTATTTTCCAATGCATCTTGTGCAATATGCATAGCTTTTCTGAGAAATCTGAAGAAGATAAATAAGTAGTCCACAAACCTGTTAGGAAAACCACTGCTATATAATCATAAAAATACTATTCTCTTCTTATTTTATCACATCTATAATCTTTGTAGATTACCTTAATTTGAACTTCTGTTTCTTTTGATATACCAGCTTGGCAAACTTTTTTTCTCTTGTGGTTTTGATGTCTATTTCTGTAGAATTAATTCTACCTGTTGTAGAATTTGGCAGGCCGTGTAAGCTGTCTGCTAGGTACTGTATCTGTAGACTTCTATTAATGACTAAACATGGTTGAAGATGTTAGTGGCACAGTCAACAGAGGATGGACTATGTATTTTGGATGTAAATTCCAAGACTTTTCTTGGCCCTAGCCCCAGCTGCTGCAGCAGGATTTTTGATGGAAAATCATTTCATGTGTCAGAATAATCTGGGCATCTGCTGTTCCTGTTCTGGCAGTATGGTAAAACCGTAGGCTCAGTTTGACTGGAGCTTTCTTTAATGTCCCTAGCATCTGTGTTTCAGGTCTCTTCCACCTTGTGTGATGTTTCAAGGATAGATGTTAGTATGTAGCAAGTGATTCTTACTCACTTCAGTCAGCAGGAAACAGGCGCTGCTGCTGGTCACCTTAGGTTGAGGTAGAAAGTTTAGCTAACATTTGTATATGAGTCTTACGTACCTTACACTTAATGGAATTATTATTGCTACAAAGAGTAGACATTATGATGTAGTAGAAATTTTTCAAAAAAGTTGGAAGGGATTAGAAGATATGATATAAGACATATGATCAATCAACTTGTGTGGGTTTGGGATTTTTTTTTTTTTTTTTGACATAAAGTATACTGTGTTGCTTTGATCTGTTCCTTACTAGCCTTTTCTACAAAATAACTTAATGAAGAAGTTTAATTATCAGGACCAAAAAATATTGCTTGAAGTTTAATTATCTTATTTTAATAGCAGGTTCCTCACCTAGCTCCAGTAGCAGCTCCTCTGTTAATCCAATGGCTTCTCTTGGCGCATTGCAGACACTGGCAGGGGCTACAGCAGGCCTCAACGTTAGCTCTTTAGCAGGTAAGCTGTGGGTTGTGGTGGGTTGGGGGAATAGCTGATTATCATTCCTCAGGCTATGCTAGTTCAGTGGGATTTTTTTTCCTGCTCCCTGCTTTTTGTAATAGTGCAGAGTATTTGGAAGGTAATTGATCTGGTTCATTGGAAGTACTCAGTCATCTTTATTTCCTCTTTCTTACACAGGAATGGCAGCCTTAAATGGAGGACTTGGCAGTGGTGGTCTCTCAAATGGGACAGGTAGCACAATGGAAGCCCTCACGCAGGCTTATTCTGGGATCCAGCAATATGCTGCCGCTGCATTGCCCACGCTCTATAACCAGAGTCTCTTAACACAACAGAGCATTGGTGCAGCGGGAAGTCAAAAAGAAGGTAGGGAGAAAGTTGTAGAAACAACTTGAGAGGGGTTTTCAAAAGGGCAAGCTCAGCCCTTGCAGCTGCCTTATCCGCAGAGCTTTCATTTGGCAGCAATTTTTAGAGTCCTAGAGTTACTGAAGACCTGTGAGGGCTCTCTGTTAAGGGCTGTCCAAAGTAGTTTTTATACAAGAGGTTTCTCCCAGGATTTGTCTAGTCTTAAATGCTTTAGTAATCGTACTCCTTCATTTTCTTGGAGGACAGGAGAGTATGAGTCTGCAGCCTGAGACATCCCACTGTCAGAGAATCAGTTGTGGTTTTGTTAATTTTGTTTTCTTGGTCCTTCTCTTCTTCCCATAGATACTCAATGCCAATCTCTTCACTCTTCATATTCAGAATCAATTTAACATGTAGTGTAATGAAGAATGTAGGAGTAAGTTTTCAGCAGAACGTAGGATGATGTTTAGAAAAGAATCTGTTGGATTTCAAGTAATGCTATTACTTGTATTTCTTATTGAGATTTACTTAGTTTCTCTGGGCCGCAAGCTTTGCATAGTCACTTTTGGTTTAGTCAGTGTCTGGAGCTCAAACTTACTGTTCAGTTTTCATTACAGCAAAGATCTGTCAGCCAGTTTTGGCACAATGTGGAAATTACAAGCCAAAATGGTGAGAAAGAGCTAGAATTATTTGAATGATCAGTCCCAGCAAAGGGTCTTGCTGATGTATTCTGAAACCAAGTACTCCACAGAAATGTGAACAGCAGTTTCATTGTTTTATATAGAAATGAAAAGCTCTTTCACTTTTTTTTTTTGTGAAATGTGCCTATGTTATCCGTGCTCTTTCTGAATTTATATTCCTACTTGTTGTTTAAAGGTCCAGAGGGAGCCAATCTGTTTATCTACCATCTCCCCCAGGAGTTTGGGGATCAGGATTTGCTGCAGATGTTCATGCCATTTGGAAATGTCATCTCTGCCAAAGTTTTCATTGACAAGCAGACCAATCTAAGCAAGTGTTTTGGTACGTTGGGTGTAATCATTACCTGTAGAAAGGTGGCTTCTTTCTAGTAATCTCTTTTCCAGTATATTGTCTAGTCTAGCTTTTAAGTCAAGCAGTGACTCTTTGTCTATATTCCTAAAAAATAAATAAATCAATCTGAACTATTCCAGCAATGATCAGTATTTTCCTGATTTTTTTTTCATTGTGACTTTTTGCTTTTCCTGATTTCGTACCATTATACCTCATTATACTGTTTTGGCCCTAGATCATTCACTATGATTCGTGTTTGCAGACTGTAATCATGGTATAGTTACTCCTCTTCCTTCTTTCTGTCTTTTCACTAATTGTTTACATTGCTGTATATACTACTTAACTACATTACCATTATGAATGATTTCTATTAATATTTTTATCTGTAATTATTATGGCTACCATATAGTACAGGAGCATTTGACTCTGTTCTGTAAATGCTCTGAAGGCAATTTTTAAAGCTTCCTCCTGATTCTTGAAAACTTTGTAATAGTAAAACCATTTCAGCTGTTATTGGTTACATTTGCTCTGCTTATTGTGTGTTTAGATGAGCGGCACATCAGGGTGGGAAGTGTATCCTAAAACTGTAAATCAACCTGTCATGCTACTATTACTATCCAAATAGATTATTTTCAGTTAACTGCTGAAGTCTGTGATGCCTAAAGAGCAAAGAATGTATTCTTCCTTAGCTTGTGTAGTAGGAGGCTGCGCATGTGGACTGGAAGATTCATGGTTTTATTTTCCTCACATTGAAACCCCAGTGCAAGCAGTTGTAGCATTTTTGTAGTGCTGTAAGCTCTTGTGACTCTTTTGATAGATGGAGATTTCTTGTGATGGGATAGGAGAGATGAGCCTTTCTCTATTGTTTTGATAGTTTTGTTGCCTACGTAATTTCCTGTATTTTTTAGTATTTGAGCCAAAAGATGTGGACAATCTGATGCTTTATACGAACACAAAAATATGCTGAGAATCAGGCTGCAAGACCTGCATATGGAATGATCTCCCCAGGGAGTGATGCCAGCCACTGACTGGAGTTATTTAAAATGGGTTTCTTCAGAACCTTGGAAAAGTTTATTTTCAGGATGTTCTTTCCCTGGAATGGTATACAACTTTTTGTCCAAGAGAAGCCTAAACATAATAGTGGTACAAGTGCCACGCTGCCTTGACAGCTACTTCACTCCAAACAAATCTACTCCCATAATGCCAAGAGGGTGATTTCAGCCTTGTATCTTCAATGAGCTTTCATATATAGGTTAACATTTTCCATGTTTAGTTTTCTCCCAGGTTTGAGTTCTTTATAAAATGAGCAGCAGTACTCATTTTTGTCGGAAGATTAGAAAATGTTATTTTAATTTCCTGAGCTTTGTGTATCTTTTGGCCAAAGTTCCATATGTCAGAAAGCAATGCTTTGTCTGAGAGCACTTAGTAAGAAGTTTTTATGATGGGTCTAAAACAGTTGTGAGCTTCTGAAAATGGCATTTCATGCAAAGCTCTTTTACCTTGTGAGTACCTGCATTTCCAATTGTGAGTAGGTGTTCTGGACAGCTTTGGCACAGTGTAATCATGTATTTTCCTTTCTTCAGGTTTTGTAAGTTACGACAATCCTGTCTCTGCACAGGCTGCCATTCAGTCAATGAACGGCTTTCAGATTGGCATGAAGCGTCTGAAAGTACAGCTTAAGCGCTCTAAGAATGACAGCAAGCCATACTGAGCGCCCCTCCCCTCCGGGACTGGAGTGAGAAGGATCTTCTGGTAAGTTGGAGAGGAGCGCACTTAGTGATTCGAAGCCCTAAGGCTGTGTTTTTACAGTCCTGGAAGCTGATCCATGCCTTCTATCTGGCACATCTTCCCCTGAAGACTCGGCTGCAGCCTCTGCTGAGAATCCCGCTTCGGATGGAGGACAAGTTTGTGCTTTTGTTTCCAGTGTTTTACTTTGGAGTTTAGGTGCCATATCGCTGAGGTGTTTTTGTTTTGGGTTTTTTTTTTGTTTGTTTTGTTTTGTTTTTTTTTCCTTATTTGAAGTTTGCTGTGTTTGTAACCAGTGTGTGTTGAGAAGGACCAATGCCAGCTCCTTGCGGGTGCGGGGGAGGGGGGAGGTTAAAGGGAGCAGCAGAAACTGACACCACACTGCCTTGGGATAGAGAGGAGAAGGGGAAGCAGAACTGACACCACACCACCAAGGGGGAAAGGAGAAGGGAAAGCAGAAATAACACAGAACAGCTGATGAAAACAAAGATGGGGAAGGAGAACTGAGTGCATCCAAGTTTGGGTGAGCAAAGAACCATCTCCATGTAGCCTTTATCATGCCCCATCCACTCTTTGAAATTTCCTTAACTGTATGCCATGGTGGGGATTTAGTAAATCATCTCTAAAGCAGGAGACAGGCTAGAAGGTGAACATATTAACAAGCCAAAGGAAAACTGCAGTGATTTTTGTTGCTGTATATAAAGTAGTGTTCATATAGCACTGTGAATGTACACAGCACTTTATAAAATTATTAGATAATGTCCTTGCCCAGAAAACTTCACTGACCATTTACAGTTGAATATTAATGAGATGCAGTGAATTTCTCCATATTTAAGAAAACTTATCCTATGTACTTTATCTAGGTTTTGTAGAAAGGCATAGAGGGAGACAGCTTAGTTTGGATGAATACATCTGGGGCTGACGACAAGAAACTTGATCCCTGGTAACCTGCAGAATTTTTTTGACAATTTTTCTTCTTAACAGTTCATCACATTCCCCATTTCTGTGGAATAATGTCCTTTATGCAGAGTATTACTTTGAATTCATTCTGATAAGCATAATGTAAGTGCTGGTTGTTTCTCTAAAATGACTGTTAAATTGAGATACAAAGCCCAGAGGTACTCTAACACAGCTCTTGAGGCTCCTGTTTCATACTTGTTCTTATTAGGATTTGATTTCTCAGTCTGAACTCTCTTGCAAAGATAACTTCCTGATTTTTTGTTTTTAAAAACGCAAAACCATTTGTGCCGTGATTTGGTCTAGTAATTAGGTATTTCTTTATACTGCAGTTTTCCTTTAAGGTGGTGTGTACCAGTGCAAAACAGGCTAACACAGGAGCTGTGGAACCAGAGCAGAGCATTGAGCCATTCAGTCTTATTCTGTCTTTTGGTACTAGCTGTTTATTTTCTATATTGAAGGAAAATTGAACACACCCCTTCAAAGAACACACACTTTTTCTGCACACTTGTGAAATTGCTAATGCATTGCTAAGGGCCTTTGTTATACACTGGTTTTAGGGGGCTCAAAGGACTTTTGACACTCTGGCCTGAGTCGTTTTAAGAGATCAGAGTAGAGTCCCATTTCATAACCACCAAAATTCACCTCTGTCATAAGAGGAAGTTTACAATTTCTGTGTGTCTTTAACAGAAGTTCCATTTACCTCATATTTTCTCCTTTTTCCTTGTTTTCTTTGTATTCCTGGTTTGTGATGCTGTTTCCCAGGACGCCAGCTAGCACTGCATCTGGAAGCCAGCTGCTGAATGATGAGTGTGTGGGTCAGACATAGGGCTGGGACTTTCTGTTCTGCTCCAGCAGGAGGAGCACTAAACCCATCAAACCTGAGATCACGTTCAGAATCGGCATCCATGTTTGGTGGTCTTTTGGGAATGCCAGGCATTCACAGGGATAGGGTCCCCTGGGATCTCAAACCTCAGAAGTACAAGGCCTGACCCATAGCATCCAAGAAGAGCCCTTTCCATTCTTAAATTGAAAATCAAGCAGTTAGTTGCTGCCAGTCTGTCTATATTGATGGCAGACAGGTAAATCTATCAGTATTGTTCAGAACATTTTGTTGTGGCAAAGGTTCAAAGGCCAGATTGCCAAATTTCCCAGTTATGCTGGCATATGGTACCCTTCTATGTTAATTATTTGAATCTCTCTAGAAACATAAACGTACACTTAAGTGAACCATGTACACTTGAATTCTGCACGATGGGAAAGATGTGTCCTGGTTTTCTGAGAAAAGAGTGTTGGAGTGTGAAGGCCTCCAGGGTGATAATGGGATTTTTTTTTTATAAATAATATACTTTTCAAAAAAAAAAAGAAAAAAAGAAAAAAAAACATAGTTGGGAGCAACTGCTCCAAGTGCAACCTGCTGTAACCAAGAATGTTGTTTCTATTTTTATAGAAGTTTTATACTGCTCCAGGGTGGAGAATATTTATTACCTAAATTATTTCACTGGAAAAAAAAAAGGCCAGGGTTTTGTAGAATCCTAAATGTGATTGTTTTACACACATAATGATGTGCATGATTGAAACTACTGATTTTCAGTGGCCTGTTTGCAGCCCCACGACTGCTGAATAGGGAAGACGAACGCTGTGAACCAGTGGAGGAGAGCACTGTGCTCTGGGGTCTCTACAGTCACTCTTACCTTCTTTGCATCCTAGCCCACTGTACTATCTGCGACCTTTGTCCTGTTTTTCTATTAACCTGATACTCTGGCCTCTTTACTAGTCATTTCAATTGCCCCAAAGTAGGTATTTTAGCTTCTGCATCCTGTAGTGTGTCCTCAATACTGTAACTTATGGATCAAGTTTGGCATTGTTGCAAATAGGTGCAACTCCTGTTGACTTTAGGAGATTCACCAGTTTACACTGTGGCTTAGTTTTATCCGTGACTCCTCCCGGACGTAATCACCTTAAGACACCTAACTTGGGTTAGCTCTTGTGCCTTACTGGCATAACTATAAGTATTGCCAAAAAGAAAAAGAAAGAAAAAAATCTATGCAGGTTAAATTTTAGAAGATGTAATCCTCAGATGGTTTGAATCAATGCGGTTCTGCTCTCTTTAGTAGAGCTGCATCAGTTTTCACCAGCTGAAGATGTTGCCCTTTTTGTGTATTTGTTTCAGATTTCCCTTTCTTGGTGTATCAGTGTATATGTTGCCAAAGTTAATAAATGTATTAAGTTTGTGACTTGGGCAGATTTTTTTCTGATAACAGAACTGATCAGATAAGTCAACATTTCTGTGTCTGTCTGGTGGCTGCCGCTGACTCTGGAGATTGAGGCTTTTCTTGCCTTCCAGTCTTAAGCCAGTTTTCTTCCTCACTCATTGGCAGGAAAGTCTGGGATTTGGGGGACTTGGGGCTTTTAAATTTTTTTATTTATTTTTAATTCCTATCATGCTCTCGTTCAAGCGCAAATTAAACCAGTGTCAAATGCTTTATTTCCTGGATAGTAGGATAAGAGTTGGGTGAGTTCAAATAAACTGCAGAAGGATTGGCTTAAGTAGCCACATGGACAAAGTATTCTGTATGCTCATAAACCAAAGAATCTGAATTTTCTACAACAAAAGCTAATGGGACTGCTGATGAAATGGAATTCCACATTACATGTGCCACCAGGAAGTACTTACGTATTTTTAGATAGAAGATGGAAATGGTCTACTTCATAGATATATTTTTTTCTCGGAGTACGTTTGATTTTACTAGATATGCTGTAATAAGATAAAAGTATTATGAACAATTGAAGTCTTAGTCTGACGCTACTTAGTATCGAGTATTATAGTAAAAGAACTCATAGATTCTTCAGTCCCCTAGATAATCAACAGTCCAAAATAGGATATCTCTTTGTAGTCTAGGTTTTTTCTTCCAGTAATGCAAAGCTTTTGTTATTAGAAAATGCCTTTGATATACAGTGATTAAATTTTAATCCTAAGAAGAATGAGGATTGGAATTTTTCCAAAGTATCTGAGGCAATGATGCTGAATATCTGTTTATATTTTAATGGTGAGGCAGTTTACTTGCTGTGGGTGCTACTATCTGGAAAATATGAGGCACCTCAGAAACTTTCTCCCTGACAAATATATCTATATGGAAAATGCTTTTCATATGAATACTGAAGGTCACATAGCATGATAGAGTCTGCTTGCATGATAGAATTAACTGAAGTGTTTCTTCTTGTTAATGGTTGCGAGTTAGGGAAGAACAAGCAGAATGAAATTGTTCGTATTCCATTTGGAAATATCTAAAAGCAACTTGGATAAAGCAAATTACAAATGAAGGGTGCAACTATGGACATGTAAAATGCTTTGAGAGCTTCTTGTTGTAAACATTTAAACATAAGGATGTTATCCCTGAGCACGCCTACCACAAAATATAAAACACAGAAGGCAGAATTATCACAGTTGTCAGAATAAAACAAGGACAAACTGGAATAACTTTACCCAAGTCATTAAGTTCTTATCCAGCATCTCATGGCTCAGCTCTTGTAGGCCAGTCCTTCCTCGTGCTTTTAATGAAACAGTCTTTCCCCTCAAAATTACTGAGTGAAATATTTGAAAAATCTCTATCCAAAAATGCCCAAATAAATCACACAAAGAATTTCTATGGTGCACGCTTAGATGTCACTTGATTGCATGCCTCTTGTTGTTTTTCATGTCTCAGTTTGTGATGAATTTGCCTTTCTGGTTTAGGACTGAAACTTTATAGCTATCTGCAAACTATATAGAGTATTTCTAGAACTACAGAAGTAACTGCAGGAGTTGCATTGTACTCTGTTTGCTGGAGTTGGTTTAAACTGCATACTAAGTCCTTTCCCTGAATTGGAAAGTATGAAGAGCGAATTAATCTCAGCAGTTCTAGTAAGTGGAGTGTCGCAGGTTTAGTGGACAATGTGCTTCTTGCTGCTTTGGAACTAGAATGCAACACTTGCTGTTCTTAAATATGCTATAAATGCTATAAGATAATAGGCAAATCTCACCTTGCTCTAGTCTCTAACCAGCAGCTTTGAGATGTGCTGAAGATTAAAGCCACAAACAGGACATAAAGGAGGGAAGGGGGGGCAGGGAGGGAGGAAGAAAAAAGAGAAAACTTGCTTCCTCTCTCCCCTACCTCCCACAATCTTCCCAGAAATGTTCCATGACTTGCAATTCACAAGCTGAGGAGAGGACACAAAGGTATTTATATCACTTAATATAAGAATTATTTTAGTTATAAACTCTTCAAGAAAGCTTCAGGAAACACATTTTTTTCCTACTCATCAAACTGGCAACAGTGACTGTAGAGCTTCTCAGAGTCCAGAATCCCCTCCTCACAAAGTCAGGGAGCTGGGGGCTGTTTATATAAAAGGTTGGGAATGGAAGAATCCCTGTGCAGGTCTAATGGTATGAAAAGTGCTCAGCTAGGACAAGTCTTAACTTGCAGACAAGTCTTAAGGAATTATTCTCTGATGCGTGGAGTTTTTGTCTTGTATAATCTTCACCCCCCACCCTGTTCCAAATCACCTACCCCCAGTTTCATGAGCTCCTAGGGAATGAGAAGGGACTGTAGCTGAAAGAAAGAACATGGATTTCCTGGGCTACCACTGCCTAAGAACTTCCCATGTTAGGATGCAAGAAAAGTCTCAGCTGTCAAACCACCTGTGAATCCCTTGTGTCCTCTGTCTTGTCTCTCATGGTCTTAGTCTCTGCGGGCAAATATTAGCCCTGGAGCCATGTTTTTTGGAGTCAGTCTCCTGGGGAGGGAGCTTGCTCTGTTCTTCCCCTAAACAGAGCTAGTGGAGACACTGGGCACGGGGCAAGGTGAATGCATGCTAATCCATGTGTCACTAGGCTGTGGAGTGCTCCACAGACTGGGTGTTGAGAGGGAAATCCAGGCCTCTGCTTCCATTTGGTTTCTGGCAGTTTGATGTTTACTCAGTGTCCTTCATGTACTTCAACTTTTACTTGTCCATCGTTGGCATGTGCTGCCCTTCCCTGTCAACTCCCTTCCCCAGAAGATCTCATTGTACAGTGCCCATTCTTGTTCTCTCTCTCCGTGTTTGGATGTACTGCTCTGTGTAACTCAGTGGGTCTCCCTCTTTCTGGTTTGTTTTTTTTCTAGATTCCTGCCGTTTGTTCATCGTTGTGCCTAAAGCATGTCGATGTGGCGTTCAAGTACATCGTCCAAATCCTTGTCTCTTCAGCTTCTCTGATGCTTGAACTCTCCCCTTTGACCTTGTGTTGACCTTTGATGCTGATGTGTATTTTTATTACGTTTGTTTCTTTCTTTTTTTTTTTTGTGCTGCCAAATTGGTTTTGCTAGAAAGACTGCTGAAGGGGAATATTTAAACTTGCATTTGAATATAAAAGAATTTCTATTTTTCTAG
This sequence comes from Ibidorhyncha struthersii, assembly GCA_013398815.1. Lineage (NCBI taxonomy): Eukaryota > Metazoa > Chordata > Aves > Charadriiformes > Charadriidae > Ibidorhyncha > Ibidorhyncha struthersii. The sequence goes on along the minus strand of VZSZ01009685.1, from coordinate 60,276 downwards.
ACCTTCGTAAGATAACCACTTGATTTTGTGAACCTGATTCTTTGTAATTGTCTTCAGAGCAGCCTTGCTAGCATACCTTGTGGAGTATTTGTATTTCTGTGAACATACAGCCAATCACTTTCTAGGCTTAGTTTTTTCTGTGTGCTTAGTTTTTAAAACACAATTTCGAAGAAAAAGTCAATTATATGGTGTGACTCATCTTTCAGGAGACTTCCTAGTCACATTTTGCTGATCTGGTTTCTGTGCTTGAGGAGACAGCATGTGTTTTTATGAGTTCAAACTTGTGACTTGAGTGGCATCAACAGAAAACACTTGAACTACGTTTTCTTCTGATTGTAGCTACATTTTTGCCCTGACATTTATTGATTTTTATTATTATTTTTATTTTTCCCCCTGCTTCCCTGTGCGATTATCAGTCTGCAGTGAAAATTTGATCAAAGTTGATGTTGTATTTTGTTAAGCTCCAGCATGCTTGGTTTTTTTGTAACTACAATCTCCTCAGCAAAATGTGATGTTTTTGTTTTAATCTTTCAAACTAAGATAGTGCCCAGAAATGTTTTGCATGTTTCCTGCTGTTTTCTTCACACCCTCGTATATATCACCTTCACCTCTCTGTTTTCTATAGTTTGTGCAAAAACTGAGCAATTTACTGGGTTTTAAAGGTATCCTTTAAATTGGTGTTTTTGGTATGACAAATACCTGATCAGAAGCCACCTGAGGGCATCTACCTGTGCACTTAGACTGTCTGCCTGACAGAGCACCTGGACCTTGTTCCATCTCCAGTGCTGTCAGAGGCTCCCAGGGGGCTTGGTTGCACTGTTCCTGTAGTGGAAGTTTTGGTGGAAGGGGATAGCTGGGGAACAGGAAGGTGGGGCAACTTCACAGTATTTCTGTTTCCAAAGTTACCTGAAGCTAGGGCTCCTTTGAAACACTCTTTATGAGCATTTTCTATAATTCAGGGCACGTTTTTGTGAAGCCTGGCCCCAGTTTAATACCATCAGTCAGACCTTGGTGGCAGGATCCTTGAAGGATCTAGGTTAGCTCTTTATTTAAAGTGTTTGAAATACCCAGAGAAAGCATTTGTAAACCTGGTCCTACAACTGCTGGCTCTTTTCCCAAGTGACAAGCACAATACAACAGCCTCTGAAGCTGTTACCTGAACAGGGTACCATCCCCAGCTCTCTTCTCAAGGGCCTTAGCTGGGGAATCTCTACGGAGATTTTTTAGTTTTTGTTTAGTTTTTAATTGGGTAATGAGCTAAGCAGTTTTTCTGACTTGCAGGATGAACTTCAACAGGTTCAGGCTTTCTGGGTAGCAGCCTCCCCCAGACCCTATATACCATCTGCACAGGTAGAAACTGGGATGTGGCATCTAGATGAAGGCACCCGAAGAGTGTGTGTTGTGATGAAGTTTCAGTCAGAGGAGAAGCAAGCTAGTGTAGGTATCTTAACTGTAGAAAATAATGTGAAATGAAATCCCAGGAGAAGGGGTTTTGCTGAAGAAACAAATCGTGTTTGATTGGATAGGAATCTTACTTTTGTCCAGTGTTTGGGATAATGCAAAGATGCAAAAGGATTTTTTTCTGTCCTGCTTCTGAGTTGGCTGAGGATACTATATTCTCAACAGACTAGTAGAGAAGACTAGTCTAGACTTGTGTAGACAGTCCTTAATCTACTTACAAGACAGAACATGTTTGGATATGGTACATAGACCTGGGAGTGAAGCGTGAGGCTGGAAGAAAAAAGGATAGACACTTGTTTATTTGGGAGGTAGAGTTGTGGGCTGGCTGCTGTTAGTCCCACAGTCTGAATGCACAGGGCTGTGTGTCAGTGGGGGGCACTGATAACCTTCAGTGTATTGAGTAACTGCCAATACGTTTCTGTACATGCGCATTTGGTTCCATAAGGAACTTTGGGGAAACCTGTGGAAAAATATCTGAAGAAAACCAAAATGCCAAACGTTGGATGTTTCTTTCCTTCTTTCCTTTTCTTCCTTTGGTTGTTTTAATTGTTCTGTGGTGGTTTTAATGGATTTGAGACAGTGGAGCAGCAGCTGCCTTTCTGATTTTTGGCTGCTTTTTGTGAATAATTTAAAAAGAAAATTTACATTTTGGAGACAAACCTGTGGGCTTTTTTATTGGTACAAACATTGTATTTAACACTAGGGGTTTTGTACAGTTTTTTGCCTTTTCTACTAGAAAACAATGTAAAGTGATTCACAATGTGACGAGAAAACAAATTGCCACTATGACCAAATGTAGAGTCTGTTCTGCAGTAATGGGATTTAATCAACTCGAAGTCGTGGTTCAGTCGTAGAAATGCTTTTCTTTACCTTGTTTGAGCTGTTCCTTTTTTTCTTGTTTTGATTTGCAAAACAAAATGTCTTTTTGTGTGAAATTGTGTTGTACTCTGTAGAGAATTACGGATTTTACTTTAATGGTTTAAAAAGCAGAGGAGCACGTGTTGCTTTTCTGATCTGATCACAGAGTTTGTGTAGTGGATTTAAAAATGAAAAGATTTGTTACAAGTTTGGAACGAGCGAGTATGTGTTAAAGGAATTTTCTTCCTTTTGTGTGTGTGTTTTTTTTTTTTTTTTCTTTTTGTCCCAAAGGGCAACTTAAAGCTGTTTTAATTGCACAGACACACCGACAACAAGTCATTTTGTATATGCCAAGTGTGGTACCTTCCTTTGTTTATTTGCTATTAAACTGTTTGAGAAGAGTCCTTGTGTGTTGTATTTGTGTCTTAAACTTGAGGTTCTTTTTGGGTCCAAGTGTGGGAAGATGAGGAGAGAGACAAGAGAACTATCTTCCAGTTTCTTAGCTGTGAGCCACAAAAATTTTCATGGCCCAGTACCACTTGTTCTGGATTTACAATATGGCCCTGGGTTTTTACCTCTATGTAGATGAGCTACTTTGAGTAGAGATTGAAAAGGTTTTTTGGTTGGTCAGCCTCCATTTTGTGTCATTTGGAAGTCAAGTCCCCTTCAGACATCAGATACAGAAAAGCTGAGAATCTTGGATAATGCAAATACATGATACACTGAGTAGTGAGGCATAGGCATAGCCAGCCTCATAGAATTGGTGCTGCATATCTACTTGCTTGTCCGTGCACTGTGCTTCATGGTTGGCATGACACCAGACTTCAGCTATGTAACAGTACGTGTGCGTGGGGGTGTGTGGCATTAGATAATCACCACCTCATACTGCTCCGACGAGCCCCATACCCACCACTGCCTCCTTACCCCTTTCAGGAACATGGCCAAGCTTGCTGAACCTATCCTGGTTCTGCAATGTGAAGGTATCTGCAGGCCCCAGTGTTCCTGGAAATACCACATGGGGAGACTCCAGATGGGTTGGGATTACTTACTAGCTCAGGTTTTGTGATAAGCGAAAGTTACCTGCTTCTGCTTTTAGAACTAAGGTATGTTAATCATCTGAAATAAAATTAGTTGTACAAAAACCCAAAATATTTTGGTGTAGGCAAAGTATAACTCTTTTAGAAACTCGCCATGAGTTTGACACTAATAGTGCCTCTCTCAGAAGGAAAGTACCACAATGGCCATGACTTTGCTGCATTTCTGAAAGCTCCTAAAATTCAATGATGTTACTCCTTCCTTCTGCTGTCTTGCATCTCAGAGACCGCAAGCGTTTTCAGGGCAGCTGTGTTTCTCCTCTGTGTCCTTTTCCTCTGTTATCTGATGTACTCTATTTCACCCTGTTACTTCCTACATGATTGTAAATCTGAGAGCACTTGCAAGCATCAGGATTCAGTGCTGCATTCCTTTCCCTGCAGTGCACCAATTGTAAAGTGAGGCGCTGAGCCACCTGTTGCAGAGTATGCTGGGATCCCTGCAGTTAATTTGCAGCTGTTGAGAAGGGAGGCTGGAGAGATTTCAGTTCAGATATGTCGGAGGTGAAGGATGGCGAGAAACAATTGAATCAGAAAAAGAGGTGGTTTAGGTGGGTTGGAAGATTCCTGCTTGTGCAAAAAGTTGGCTAGCCTTATCTTACCCAATCAAAGCAGTTATGTCTTACAGAGCTGATACTAGATCCCTCTGGGGTTTTTAATTTTTCTTTAATTTAAAAGGCCACCACCAACCAGTAGACAATTAAACTACACATAAGAGCCAGTGTATTAATCTCTGAAAATAATCAGCATTTCATGAGTTGTTATATTTCTCAACATCAGTAGGAAATACACAAACCTGTAGATTGAGTCATGATGTTGAAAGTTTTACTAGAAATTTTTTCCTCTCACATCCGCCTCCACCTTTCACTACTTGTTTTGACTCCGGTCTCTGATCTTCCTGACTTTACTAGCCGTGTTCTGCTGTCTTCACATGGCCAGGAGTCACCGGGAATACATTATGAAGAGCAATGGGGAGGAGGACAAGCAGCTCAGTGTGGTCACTCTGAAGAAGTGACTACGTGATTAGCTACACTGCATGTATAGCTCTGCTGCATGAGAGGTGAGATTCCCTAATTTGGTGTTTCCATGCACCTTGCAGGCTTACTTATTTGCAGTTCCTGAGAAGAAACTGTGGATCATTTACTGTAGAAGCCATACCTGAATCTTGTACAAACTGGAGCTATCTTGAGCCACAGACTGATGACCCACTCTGCCATTACTTTCTCAAAGCAACACAGGTAGTCAGTGTCTTGGTGATTCTACCCATTTACCCCTCCTTATTTAGGCAGCCACATTGGCCTCAGAGTGGTATGTTCCATATCAGAGTATGTTTCTGTTCTTTGAAAATACCCAATTTGATTTGATGGATGTAGCCCTTATTTTACTAGGATATTAAATCTCGGTATCAGTTTATCTCAGCAGGTGAGTTGTGAGCTGATTCTTAAGAGACTAAGCACTGTTTCATAGGAGGACTCAAAAGGAAGGAAGTACATTGTGATCAACAAAATGCAGGAGAGATCATTTCCCTCCTGTTAGATGGGTTTTGTCAGACTGCAAGGCATCCTCTTTTTACTTTGCCTATGCTTTGTGGGATGTGAGAGTGAATATTGAGGGCAGCAGCACTTTGGTGAAGTGGTCCAAAAGTGTCAGGATGAGTTTTGAGTTACAGGCAGGTTACTCGTGGAATGTTAATTTTTCAAAGTCGTCTGCTCCAGCAAAGAATGATGCGATTTTTGTTTTCCCCCTTCTTGAGCCCTGGCTTGATTCTTTTATGTAGCAGACTCCAACAGTTGCTGTTCCTGGCCTCTTAACTTCTCCAAGTCCAGAAATCTGATGGCCTCACCATTATCAGTGCTTTCCATGGGGATCAGTCTTGTGCATCTTGCGTCCATCCCACCACCCACCTCCAGAGGGACACATAAGAATTACTGCAGGGAGGAGAGATATTTTTTAAATTCTGAATCAGACTTTAAGACAAGCCCTGAAATCTGTAAAGTACCTAGACAATAATTTTAACAATGCCACTGAAGTAATTCTTGCACATTAACCAGCTCTACCTCAGCCTTACTTTTCTTCAGCCTTCTGTATATTTTCCCACAGTTTCTACTTCCAAAGTCTGAGAGTACACAGTCTATGCTGAGATATCATCTAGCACAACAGCTCTGAAAAATTATGCTTAATTAAATAATGCAAATATCATAGAGTATATAAGCTCCCAAAAGACAGTCAGTCTGACTGTAGCAAGACTTTTCTACCATTTAAAATGCTTTTCTTTTTAAAATATTTTTCTGAGGACATTTTGGATAAAGGTATGGACAGATTCTCTTAAGATCACAACTGCTATGATGTAAAGCCTCTGGGGAGGCTGTGGTTCCTTATTCTTTTGTGTCCTGCTTTCCTTGGTGTTATTACCTCAGGAAGGCTCCCTTGGGTTTGTGTTTCCTTAGGCAGTTGTGACACAGGCTGGTATGGTCCAACTGGTGGCCTGTGAGAGGATTCTGTTGGTATTTACCTTTGCATGGGGAAGAACTGCCACCAAGTTCACATAGAAGCAGGGAGGCGGCTGGAGACATCCCTGCTTCTGCACGGGTGTCTGTTAAAACTCTGAATTGCCATTTCTTCTCTTTGGCCTGTAAAAGGATCGCAAAACAGGTGTCTGGGACTTCTGTATCTGAAAAGCATTAGAGTCCCTGAGGCATTTCACCCCCCAGGTTTGGTATCTCTTCTTATGAAGGACAGAATAAATCTATAGATAACCAAGACTGGGCCCATTAAAAATGCAGCACATCAATAGGGGTATGAAACCTGATTCCTAGAGGAACCAGTCTAACTTCTAATCTTTTAAAGGTGTGTAGGAGAGTTAAAGCTGTCTTCTAATTGGGCTAACAATTCTCCTATGCAATCAGAAGGTGCAGAAATCTGTTGCTTTGGGTCATTATTGTCATTCATCATAAAAGATCAAGTTCTGGATGCAAAACTTCAGCAGTGCCTTTGAAAACTTCTGTTGAAAACCCTTGGAAGACTGTTGCAGGTATCCAATGGTAGTGAGCAAGTCAGTCATGAACGAAGTCTTTCAGGATGGTTAGCTTCTTGTTGTCCCTGAAATTAAGAAGTCAGTGCCATATTTGCAACAAATCTGTGACAGAGCTGACCTTTGTCCACAGAAACAGTCCATATTGCCAGCTGAGGTCCTCAAAAGGGAGGCTGAATTTTGTGCCTGGCAAAGCATCAGGCACGTTGTTGCAAGTATAATACTGCATGTGTGTACATGCTGGAGCCTTCTAGTTCATACCTTACTTTTTAAGGCAGGTATTGTTCCTAAAGCTACTATCCTAGCTGAGGCTGCTACCTCCCAGGCTATCCCACCACCACCAGTGCTTGTGAAAGGGGATGGCCAGAGAGGGGAAAGAGAGAACTGAGGCATCCCTGTGACTGCAGCTGATTGTCTCTCCCTGGGGTATTTATAAGCTGCGTACTGGCGGGCAGGGGTGGGCAGTTGGCTCGCCGTGACCTTGGGAGCTGGGGAGCCTGACTAGCATTCCTGGGAGCCACGTCAGCCGGACTGGCAGTCGCAGCTGTAGCCAATGGGGAGGAGACCAGCACTGGCTGCTCAGATTGAGTTTCACTCCTGTCGCTTGAGATTTTTCTCTTTCTCTCCCTGTTGTGCTTTTCCTCTTTGTTTATGGGACTGGACAGGCGAATGCACTGATGGAGTCCTAGCGAGCAAGATGTTTGCCTAGTGGATTTGGGATTCTACCTTCAGTGCTGAGCAACCACTTCTTGCCACTGCCTACCACAACTGAAGCCCCCTGACATGGCTGGGCTTTTATGGCTCCAAGCCTTCTGAGCACACAACCCGCCCTACTCTATTAGGGCATTTTATGTTGTGTTCTCTTCTATGCACTTCCTTTTTGCTGTCCTTAGAGGTTAGTGTATGAGGCATTTTAATGCATGGGAGATGGGTCAGGACCAGACAAAGCAACAGATAGAGAAAGGACTCCATCTTTACCAGTCTAATCAGACCGAAAAGGCCCTGCGAGTCTGGATGAGGGTTTTGGAGAAGTCTGCGGATCCTGCTGGCAGGTTTCGGGTTTTGGGTTGCCTCATCACTGCTCATGCAGAGATGGGCAGATACAAAGATATGCTGAAGGTAAGGCGAACTGGAGATGAATGCATGCCATTGTGTTGCACCCACTATGGAGAGTGGCTGGAGATTAGAACGTGAAATCGGGAGGGAGGGGGGTATTTTGTATATAGTAGAACATACCAGCTACTGAGTGCATATTGTGGGCTGCCGTAATCACTGTGTTGACCAATAGCCCCAGCTCACAAGATACATAGAATACTACTTTTCCTTGGGTCTGGTCCCTCAGGATTCCCAGGTTACTGAGGTTCTCCAGTTAATCATGGGGATCTTTCTTGATTTGTTCCCCATGTACAGGCACACCATGTTATCAGTCTTCAGGAAAAGGTATGAAAACAGGGCCTTTGTTCCACTTAAAGCTGTTTACAGTGTGTATGTCAGTGTAAAAGGAGATTTCCAAGTGGATTCTGTAGAATAAGCGGTCTTGTGGAGACATTTCTGTAATCTTGTTGTTCAACTGCTGTTTGATATCTAACACAGATCTTATGGGTTTTTTTATTACAATTATTTGTAAAGAGGATGCTTTTTTGGCAGGGGGGTTGAGGCACGTTCCAGGAGGGGTCTGACAGTTGAGGTCAGAGAGGGGCTCCCAGTTGTCAGGACAGCATAGAAGAAAGAAGGATATGGAGCTTGATGGAAGAGTGATTAAAAGAAGCTGAAGTTACATTTCAAGAGCATGAGGATAAACGTGTTTGATTAAACGAACAAAAAGAAGCTGATGTGTGGATCTGAGAAGTAACAGGATGCACGTAGAGAGCAGCAGGCACTGTTTGGGAGGGTGACTCGGGAATCTCAAAGACAAGGCAAGAGGATGTTGTAATAGTGTTAAGAAACTATCCCAGCCTGAAATAGGGTCTTGCTAAAGGGCCTTCATAGTCTTGTTCTGATGTTTTTGGTTGCTCCTTACTGGCCTGATAATCATTCTGCATGTAGCACAAAACATGAAGGGGGTACCCACATCACATTGCTGGTTTTGGTAGCTCTGTTTAGAATGGGGGAGGCACATCTTACTAGTAAACCCATGTACATGTCAAAGCCCTGTATTAAAATCAAATACTTAGGATGAAGAAGAAAAGAAGGATATCAATATACTGGGAAAACACTTGAAGAAAAAACAGTTCTGATAAGTGATGTGGAATTAGGTGGTGGCAGAAACAACAGACTGATTAGGGAAGAGAGAAGCAAAAAAGGTAAGATGTGGCTACCTGAAGGAAATACTGAAGGCTTCGGGGAAAACAAGAAACAGGCAAAGGAGTGGGATCAGTATACCTGAACCTTGATTTCTTACCTGAGGAAAGAACAAAAAGTGGGATCAGAGTAGGTGAATTTTACTTCTTTGCAGTATTAGGAAGGAAAAATCACTGAAGTGAAGCTGATTTTGTACCACAAGTGATGAAGAGGAAGGAGAACTTTAGCACTAAACCACTGAGAGAGGAAACAACAGGAGAAAAGGGGTCAGAATTAAAGGCAGGAAATTAACTATGATTTAAGAAGGGTTGTGATGCTCAACCTCTTACGGAGAGAAAAATTACTTCACATCAAGGAAAGAGGCTGTGTCAATCAGGAAATAATGAAGAACTTGTACAAAGGTAAGGGAATGTGGGGAAGCATGAGCTAATGCACATTACTGGGTCTAAATAGCAGCTTTCCTGAAGTGCTAAGGAAACTGAGAACATATATACCCAGACATATGCAATTTATGGTTGGGTTGGTTTTTATTTGGTGAAGAATGTAAAATGTTCTAGTAGCTTAAATTATTATGTGTTGCCCCTATACAAAAAGGAAGTAATTGGTGCGCTTGGGAATTGTTATCCATAAACCTAACTGGTAATCTCTGATGAAAACACATACTGAGAAAGTTGCTAAATATTTACCTTTGCTACTGGTGTTAACTGAAGCCAGCAATGTGCTTGGTTCATCACAAAACACAAAAGAGTCACTGCGCAGAAGAGTTTGCAGTCTAAAAGAAAGAGACTTTTCATTTAAGAGAACTGTATGCAATGAATCCTGAAGCTTATAGAACAAAAACTGTCAAGACTGCAATTTGTTAGTAAAAAAACTGATGAACGAAGTAGCTTACTTTCTTTTATTAATGGAGTACTTTACTATCTTAAGAATTCCAGAGAAAGCAAAACAAATTAAACTGAGTGAAAGAAAACTGAGCTGCATTGTGTCAGATATTTCCTGCTTCACCTGCTTCTCTTTAGGGCCGTATAACAGCTTTTTTTTCCACTAACCACCAGCCAAGTTCATCTTCCTTGCCCCAGACTGTTTGGAGAGAGGGAGAGGTTTCTTTAGACTGCTCAAAGGCCTTTTAAACCACCAGAAAACAGCTCAATGTATATGAAGTTTCTCAGTCTGTGCTGCTGGACTTCTCTGCCCTGCTCAGAGCTGAGCCTCTTCTCCAGTACAGGGTGCTACTCTGCGAGTGTTTGAGCTGTATTTAAATAAACTACACACTTTTACATACACTGTCTTTTCTACTTAAAGTTTGCAGTGGTACAGATTGACACAGCACGGGAGCTGGAAGACCCGGATTACCTTACAGAGAGCTACCTAAACCTGGCTCGCAGCAATGAGAAACTCTGTGAATTCCAGAAAACCATCTCGTACTGTAAGACATGTCTGAACATGCAGGGTACCACTGTGAGCCTGCAGCTGAATGGGCAGGTGAGCCTCAGCATGGGCAATGCCTTCTTGGGCCTCAGCATTTTCCAGAAGGCTTTGGAGTGCTTTGAGAAAGCTTTACGCTACGCACACAACAACGATGACAAGATGCTGGAGTGTCGAGTCTGCTGCAGCCTCGGAAACTTCTATGCCCAGATAAAGGTGCGGTAACCTAAGGGATGGAAGGGTGGTTGTCTTATGGATGCGGGAAAGAATTGGAAATGGTGTGAATTTCAGCTTATTTCTTTGCTGTAGAAAGCGAAGTACTGAGAGAGTGTTGTAAGCTAAAATCTCCTCATTGTAAAATCATCGAGTACTCTCCTTCACAGCAAGGATGGGGGGATTAGTGTAATGTTTATATAGCACAGCAGAAGCAGCTGTGAATATTCCTGTGTGTTGAAAAGATCAAACTTATCTTCAAAGAAAATCACATCAGAGGACGTACTGTCTGCTCACAGGGCTGGCAGCCAGAACTCATGGATTCTCTATTTCTACCACTGTTGCAGGCAAATAGCTATTTTTCTGAGCAAAACCAGGCATGAACTGAGGATGGGGGTGATTTGCCAGGTCTAACTTCTATTACAAAACAGCAACAAATAGGTTTTCCTCACAAAGTCTTGATTTTTGTCACTAGTGGAAGACTCACCAACTGAAGTGTTGAAAACTATCAGTAAACTTCCCTTATAATAGCAAAAAAAAGAAAAGAACATTGTGCTGGACACTTTAAAGATATGAAATAAGAAGGGAGAAAGGAAATTTTAAAAGTTGTGCTTTCCTTTGTGCATCGTGGAGAATTAAAAAACATGAGGACTTCTTCATTTCTGCAGTCTCATGTAACTAACGAGAATGGCATATTTAGGTAATAGTTTTACCTACTTATTGTAAAATAAGATTTCTTTCTAAAATGCTTTTAATGCAGAAAGATGCTTAAAAATGAAAATGTTATATTATTACTTATTGTGGATTTGGTGATGCCATGATTCTTTGTTCCTGTTTCCTGCAATGATGGATAACCAGCCTCTTGGAGATCCTGACTCACCATATGGAGAACATGAGGTCTCCATGTGGATGTTGAAAGCAGAGATGATGTAAGAGCAGAGAAAGTTTTCAGCCTTTGGTTACAGAGGAGGGTAAATAGTTCCTGCAGAGTAAAGCTGGTGGCAAACTATATATAATTCATTTGCTGTGTCGTTGCCCCAGTGTCCTGAACCCAGAGAGTAATATGAATTCAGTATATGGCAATTCCGCCTTCCACAGTTTGATATCTAGTGAAATATGGCATGTAGAAGAGGAGCAGCAGGAGATGAAAGGTGTACAGAAATCTGCTAGCTGTTGCAGTGTCAGTAAATAAAAAATAGTTGCTTTATTTTTTCCTTTTCTTATTGCTTTATTTTAGCTGTAACTGCTGTTTGCTTGTCTGCCTTACAGGACTATGAGAAAGCCTTGTTCTTCCCATGTAAAGCAGCTGAGCTGGTGAATGATTATGGAAAGGGCTGGAGCTTGAAGTACCGTGCAATGAGCCAGTATCACATGGCAGTGGCCTATCGGAAGCTGGGGCGCTTGGCAGATGCTATGGACTGCTGTGAGGTATAGGGTGCAGGCAGATGCAGAGCTGTCAGAGGTCTCTGCGAGGGGATCTTGCCTACAGGACTGGGAGGAAGAGAGATACCATGGCATTCACACTTGACTCTAGATGTTCCTGCTGCCTCCCAGTCTTAGACCTGTGGTTTCCATAGCCCAGGGGGGCTCAAAAGCTTGGGTCTGTGAATGGCCCTTGGTTGGGAATATGTGAACAAGATTTGACCTGCCTTAAAAAGATTGTGCCATTTCTTTGGAGCTGGCTTTTCAGTGGCTGGAGTGCACAGTCCCAGTCCTGCTGTTTTGAACAAGGAACAAGCTTTTACTGACCAAAGACGATTTCTTTCAGGAGTCCATGAAGATTGCCCTGCAGCACGGTGACCGGCCTCTGCAAGCACTGTGTCTGCTGTGCTTTGCAGATATCCATCGCAGTCGCAAAGATGTGCAGGTACAGCTCTTTCCTGCCAGGAAGGACAGAGGGGATAGCAAGAGGGTCAGAAAAGCAAGACATAGCAAAACATGTGTTTTCCTCCCTGCTTCTGCAGACAGCCTTTCCTCGGTATGATTCTTCCATGAGCATCATGACAGAGATTGGAAACCGCCTGGGTCTGATCCAGGTGCTGCTAGGAGTGACTAAGTGCTGGATGATCCAGAAGGAGCTGGACAAGGTCAGTTACAAACTTGTTTCTACAAAAGTTTGTTCAACAATATTAGAGAATACAGGCTTTTTTTTTTTCTGAACCATATGCCCATCAAAGTGCAGTAGAGACCTGTAACCCTCTGTTCTACCAACAAGAGTCTGTTGCTTGTACAGTTACATTACTCTGAATGGTCCCTCTCAGCCAGGAATTTGTTACTAACATCCATTCTGAGTCAGACTGATAACTTACAGAATTGTCTCATTAGTCAATCCTGATGACTTCAAGCACTACATGGAGAAACCAGCACTGAGGGAAGGAAGCCTACTCCTGCCATTGTAGGCAATCATCTTATGCTTATGCTCTGAAATAGATTCCACTGCCTACTTTTTAGCTATATGACTAAGCTCATTGTTTTGATAGTGGTGATGTTTAGACAGCTCCACAGCTCCACCATGTGCTTTGCAGACAAACACAGACGAACAATCAAATTCCTAGAGAAACTTTGAAGGTATATAAACTGTGATGTGAAACGGAGAAATGAGAGCAGAAAATCATTTGGGAGCAGACAACCGGTCAATATAGTACAAGGGGGCGACATTACTTATTTTTAAAATGCTTAGGCAGTGTATGTGTGTTAAAATCCAGATTGCACTAGATACAGCAGATTAGACTGCAGGAAGATTACTGGGCTGCAGAATGAGATGCTCAAAGGCTAGCCTTGAATTATTGCTGAACAACCTGGGATGCCTGCACAGTGCCACATAAGGATGCTGGTTTCGGTGTAGATATGATGAAGATTCACTCGTCACTCATATGAAACACAAAGAATTTTAGCGCAAATGAAGCATTCTGGATATTAGGAAATCAAGTACCTGTCTGTCAGAAAAGACAAGTTCAAGGTGCTGTCAGCACCTGAGTTGCCTATAGCAGGGAATCAGTTGGGTGAGATACACCTTGCAATCTCAGTAAGTAAATACGTTTGTAATGGAAGAAGAAACTGGGGGCTTAAACACCTTCCTCAGTGTAATCCCTTCTCAGCCTCATCTCTTATATTCAAAAGAATGGGACAGGACACAGCAGGTAGGCCTCTACATAAAAGAATATTCAGAGCACTCATCAAACCCCTATATCCACTGATCCCAGCCATTGCCACCCTCTGATACCACAAGCAGTTCTCCCCTGTGAGAACCTGGTGAGGGCTTTGCACAGAGTCCTAATCTCACCAAAACCCACAAAAGAAGAGAATGAATAGACGAATCTTGTATTCTGTTCCAGGCATTAAAAGGAAGTCTGCCCTGGTGGGTCAGGGACCTTATGCCCATGGCCCCAAGTGTGACCTCAAATGTCACAGCCCTGAATACTCACCCAAGCCTGCTCCTCAACTTGGCAGTCCCAGTTCCCATTTCTCATGCTACTCATCCCGATATCAGTTACAAAATAAAGCAGCTTGCTAACTTTCCACTTGCAGATTCCCTATTCTTGTCCTAGCTTCCTTCATCTTCCTGGTCTCCTCGGCCAGTTAGTCCGTTTCCTTTCATTTGCATGTAGTCAATACTATTGCAGATCCGCCCAGGCTGCTGTCACAGCCTGCTTGCCTCAAACTCTTGTGCAGTCTCATATTCCTGACAAACTGTCCCCCGGACTTTTCAGCATCTCTTGCCCCACCACATGTGCTTAGTCCTGGTCATTAATTTCAAGGTTTTCCAGTACACAGTCCCTTCTCCTAGGCACAGATCTCAGTTATGTTCTCCCTGCCAGACTTCAGTTCCTGCTTCCCTCTTCTACAAGTTCCTTATCCAAGGCTGTTGCAGCCACGACAGGTCTAATGCCATCTCCTCTGCATTCAAAGTGCATTCCTTCATCTCACCTACTCCTGCTGGAATAGCAGTAGTGCCAAATTATAGGGTAGAAATTTTATAATGTTCCTTCTGAAAACTACTTCATTGCAAGGGAGACCTTTTCTTCCCCTTGGACAAATCTGAAGCAGATCTCAATAGTTCTGGAAAGCAGAGACTGTTGATCAGAAGAGTGAGGAACACTCTGGCACCTAGGGGAAAGTAGGGACTCATTTGGTATAACAGCTGCTATGCTAAATACTTTCCTTCAGATCGAAAAAGATGGATAGCAGCACACTCCTACATCACACCATGTGTAGGTAGGACAAAGTGGATATACGTACAGCAGGGGGAAAAAATGGAAGAGAGGGGTGTGTTGGTGGTGTTGATCCGTTTCCTCCCCTCTTGGAGGTGCCCAGTGATTACTGAGCTTGTAGAGTAGGATGGGGAAAAGGCTCACTTTGTTTGTGCTTCATCCCAGCGCCAGTGAGCATGTGTAAATGAGTTTAAATAAGTCTGTATTCTCTCTGCTTGAAAACACCAGTTTCTGACAACATCATACCTCTACTTTGCACTGTGTGGCTGGAACAGAAGTGTAGCTCTTGGATTATTTGTGGTCTTTTAGAAACCAAACGAATTTTCTTATGGATGAACTTCTGTGAGGGGAGGGAAATCTGCCAGACAGCTCTCTTGCATCTCCAGAGTTGCAGTGATGCTTGTTTATCCAGATTCTACTCTGTACCTCTTTCTTTTAGTTATTCCCATAGGTCGTTCATACAAGTCTGGTTTTGATGTATCAGACTGAGAACTGATGATGCATGCTCTCCATTCACAGGCTCTGGAAAGCATTGAAAAGGCACAGGAGCTGGCAGAGGGACTAGGGAACAAGGTAGGATCCTACAGCTTCTCTTTACCACTGTCCATAGTCTTCTGTCAGACAACTTAAGAAGGCAAGCGTTGAAGTATCCAGACTTGTTATTGCTTACTAATGTGTCCATATTAACCAGTCGATGCTTGGGACCTCTTTGTTGTGAAGTGTTTAGTTGTGGGTAGTTGCACAGCTGATCATTAGTGAGCAAGTCTGAAAAGTGAGGGAGGGGTCACAGTGGGATAAACAAAGGGGAATGGGAAGCAGTAAAAATGGGGTATGAAACAAGCACAGTGCTAGAGGATTACGGGTCTCTTCTTGAAAAATATTATTGCCCTGAGCAACAGCTGAACTGTGTGCTGGCTGGAAGCAAAGGGAAGTGAAATACAGTGTATGTTATGGATAGCTCAGGAGAACCATCTTGAAAGAGCTGCAGAGTGCCTGAAACCTGGTGTCCCCTTTTGTGACACATAGAAGTAAGGTTAATGGCAGGAAGTGCTGAGAGACCAAATGTCCCTATGACTGATGCTATCCCTCAGGCAGCTTTCGGTGCTGATGTTTCTCTAGCTGGCTGGTGGGGCTATGGTGGTTTCCACTCCTGTTACTGGTCTGTCTTCACCTTGTTACTCACTTTTGTTTCTGCCCTTCATGTGCAGCTTGGCCTGCTGAAGCTCCACTGCCTGTGTGAAAGGATCTATCGCACAAAGGGGCAGCAGCGAGAATTGCGTGACCATGTAGTGAAGTTCCATGAATGTGTGGAGGAGATGGAGCTGTACTGTGGCATGTGTGGAGAGTCCATTGGGGAGAAGAACAACCAGCTCCAGGCACTGCCTTGCTCTCACTTCTTCCACTTAAAGTAATGAGCTGGAAGTCCTAAATATCCTTGTCATGACATTAGTCACAGGAAAGAGCTGTTCATGCCCAGAGCAGGACAGTCCTATGCATGCTGTTCCCCAGGTCTTGGTCCTGCTTGCCTGTGCCCTGCAGGATCCCAGTGCAGCACTGTGAATCTCATGGCCTTGAAGGGCGGGATTTAGCCACAATATCCATCCCGCTCCCACTGCTGTCCTCTAAGTGATTGCTCACCAAAGTCCTCACCTTATCATTCTTATTTAATTCCTCTTTGGGAATCAGTTCTTCACTCCCAGGGGCAGTTTGGATTTTTCCCCAGAATCCCACCCCTTTCTCTCTTGTCTAGAGGTACACTGAGGTGAAGAAGGTGTTCAGTCTGTTATTGTGCTACTGCCAGGAAAAAAAGTTAGCTTGTACCATCACTTTGTTTTTAGAAGAAACATGATTGTAACAAACCACTTGGTTCTGAAAATTAAGAATTTTAAAACACAGCCTCACAATGACACCAAAATTACGATCAAACTACCGGACAGCGAGTGGAGCCCGATGAGCTCTGTGGATTCGTATCCAGCAGTACAGAAACTTACTTTTGTAGAGGAAGGGGTAGAAAAGAGACCGAATCTTTGTCCGTGACGGGCGGGAGCTATGTTATGCGGTTAATATATAGAACAGGAGTGGGGGCGGCCCTGGGGGCGCCTCCGGGCGCAGGACGCGGAGCTCCCCCCCACGCGCCCTCTTCCCTTCGCAGGTGCCTCCAGACCGACGGGACCCGGGGCTGCCCCAACTGCCGCCGCTTGTCGGTGA
>VZSZ01009685.1:31626-42753 GCA_013398815.1 Ibidorhyncha struthersii | reverse complement strand
CGCCGAGCGGGGGTGCCCGTCGGGGCCGGGCCGGGCCGTCTGCCTGTGGCGGGGCCGTCCCTCGGGAGCCCCGCGCTGCTGGTGCCCGGGGGGCGGGGACGGGCTTGGCAGAGCCATGGGGGCAGAGCCGAGGGTAATGAAAAATAAGATGCAGTTAAGTCGATCGAGAAGGGTTAGACTGAGAAGTAGTTAGCCTCTAGGGTAGGGAGGAAATACTAAAAGGGCAAGGGCCCGAGGAAGCAGAGGGGACGGTTGTTCTGCAGAGCCTCGGATGCTTTAGGTAAAGGCACACGAGTCCTCCCGGCCCTCGTACACACAGGAGAGGGGGAAGTCTGTTCTGCGGGTCTGGTGGGGTCATCGGGTAGTTCAGGTTGGAAGGAACTTGAGAACATCTCTAGTCCCACCTCCTGCTCAAAGCAGGGTCAGCCCTAACCCACGCTGCTCAGGGCTTTGTCCGGTTGGATCTTGAAAGCCTCTAAAGACAGATGGCACCACTTCTCTGGGTGCTCTGTGCAACTGCTTGACTGTCCTCATGAGGATAAAGATGTGCTTTACGTACAGCCTGAACCTGTCTTGTTTCAATCTTTGTTGTCTCACCCGCCCATCGTGCGCTGCTGTGAAGTGTCTGGTTCTGTCGTCTTGATACCTTCCCCAGTAGTTCCCTTCTCCAGCTGAACAAGCTCACTTCCCTCAGCTACTTCTCACAGCGCCTGTGCTCCAGCCCCCCGGGCTGTCTTGGTGGCTCTACGCTGAACTCCGTCCAGTTTATCAATGTTTCTGCTGTATGGGGAGGCGCAAAACTGGACAGAGTGCCCTGGATAGAACCTAAGAAGTGTTGAGTAAAGGGGGCTGATGACTCCGGTCAGTACAGCCCGGGATGCTGTTTCCCACCCTTGCTGTCAGGCCACATTGCTGGCTGCTGTTAGGCTTACTGTCCCTGGAGACCCCCAGGTCCCGTTCCACAGAGTGGGTCCCCAGCCAGCCAGTCGCCCCTGTGTCATTGCAAGGTGCTCTTCCTACCCAGGTGTGGGGCTTTGCATTTGTCCTTGAATTTTGTCAGGTTTCGGTATGCCTATTCGTCCAGTCTCCCAAGGTCCTTCTCGGTGGCAGCCCTGACCTTGAGCAGAGAGACTGTGTCCCCCAATTTGTTGTCATCTGCAAACATGATGAGTGCACTCCATCTTGTTGTCTAGGTCATCCATAAAGACAGGAGGGACCTGGGTAGACCTGTGCCAAGATAGACCCCCTTTCACATAAAAGAACACCTATATTTTTAGTATAAGTGTGTCTTTACTGCCCAGTGTTAGCAATATTGAGGTCAATTATTTCATAAATTCTACAGAGAATCTTCATCCTACTGCTTCAGGCTCCACAAGTAATTCTGACTTACTAGCGTACTTTCTTATTCTTTAAAGACATCAAAGATAAATGAATGTCTTATTTTTAAATTGCAGAATACAATGAGGAGTAAAAGCAGCCTTCTCTGTTTCATAGTAAGAGCATCATAACTGAGAGACGTTTATTGGCACCCTTCCTTCATGCAGTTTTCCTTGAATGTTTCCCAGACACTGTTTATTAAATCAAATTTCTAAATTTTTTGCATTTTATGTAACAGATACTGTATTGGCTCCTGTAATAGTTCTGTCCTGTGAATAAGTATGTGTTACAGCACAGTAACAGATGCTTAGGCATCGAGAGTTCTAAAAAGGTAGTTTTTTAGAGTGGAGTGGATTTCCCCATTAAACAGAATCACGTAGGCCAATTCAGGTGTAACCAGTTTTCCTGAGACCATTTGGTGCTACAGCCGCTTCAGTGGGGATCACCAACTGTGTGATTTCAAACTGTGACTAACCAGGAAAGGAGGGATAACATATGTGGGTGTCAGCCAGGCAGCACTGAGAAACACCTGTATTGGGTGGCTTGGGTATAAATGGATGGTGAGTATGGAACTTATAGGTGTTTGTTTGTTTGTTTTTCTTATAGGTGTTTTCCCTTACAGTTAGTAGAACTGTAGAAAAGTTTGGGTTGGAAGGGACCTTTAAAGGTTGTCTAGTGCAACGCCCTGCAATGAGCAGGGACATCTAGAACTAGATCAGGTTGCTGAGAGCCCTGTCCAACCTGACCTTGAGTGTTTCAAGGGATGGGGCATCTACCACCTCTCTGGGCAACCTGTTCCTGTGTTTCACCACCCTCATTGTAAAAAATTTCTTCCTTATAGCCAGTCTAAATCCACCCTCTTTTAGTTTAAAACCATTACCCCTTCTTCTATCACTACAGGCCCTGTTTGTCCCCATCTTTCCTGTAGGTCCCCTTTAGGTACTGAAAGGCCACAATAAGGTCTCCCCAAAGCCTTCTCCAGGCTTAACAACCCCAACTCTCTCAGTCTGTCCTCATAGGAGACGGGTTCCACCCCTCTGATCATCTTCATGGCCCTCGTCTGGACTCACTCCAACACGTCCATGTCTTTCCTGTGCTGAGGGCCCCAGAGCTGAACACAGCACTCCAGGTGGGGTGTCACCAGAGAAGAGCAGAGGGGCAGAATCACCTCCCTCCACCTGCTGGCCACACTTCTGCTGACGTAGCTAAGGATATGGTTGGCCTTCTAGGCTGCAAGCCCCCATTGCCAGGTCATGTCCAGCTTTTCATCCACCAGTACCCCCAAGTCCTTCTCGGATGGGCTGCTCTCGATCCCTTCATCCCCCAGCCTGTACTGATACCAGGGGTTGCCCTGACCCAGCTGCCAGGACCTTGCACTTGGCCTGGTTGAACCTCACGAGGTTCACACGAGCCCACTTCTCGAGCTTGTCCAGGTCCCTCTGGATGGCATCCCGTTCCTCAGGTGTGTCAACTGCACCACTCAGCTTGGTGTCATCTGCAAATTTGCTGAGGGTGCACTCAATCCCACTATGTCGTTGATGAAAATATTAAACAGTACTGGTCCCAATACAGACCTCTGAGGGACGCCACTTGTCACCAGTCTCCATATGGACACTGAGCCATTGTCCACAGTAGTAGTAAAGGCCTCCGAAAAGTTAAAATTATATAGAGATGTAGAAATTTGAGCTTTCTGTCATGCTACTAATATACGTTTGGTTTGTTTCTCTTTTTTCTATAGAAAGGTTTTGTATCTTGCTGAAGCTTAGGCCAAGGTTAATTCAAACCATGAATTATTGATCATAAATTGACAAAATGAGAGGTTACACAGGGGTATAAAGATGAGCTTGTCACTGTGAGGGCAGTCAGACATTGGAACAATTTGTTCCAGAGAAATTGTGTAGTCTCTGTCCCTGGAAGTTTTCAAGATTCAGTTGGGCAAAGCCCTGAGCAACCTGGTGAGAAGAGCCCATGGCTGTCAGCAGGAGGTTGGACTAGAGACCCCCTGAGGTCTCTCCCATCCTGAGTTGTCCTGTGAGTTCCATTGTTTTACGAAGGACCTGGCTGTCTTTGTGGGGAACAAGTACTGGGTATTACTCCAGTGTGGAATGTTTTACTTTTAAGGAGAACAAAAAGGATTTTTCCCCTAACAAAGGCAGCTGATGTGTTTGTTTCTTGTATGTAGGCCTCGATATGTGTGGTCTTGTAGAGACCTTATAAAAATGGCACCTCTCTTTCTCTTTGTTCCACTGCTAGTCACACTGCTCTCAGTAGACACAAGCCTCAGTTCTGCCATTCCCTGTTCATACTTTCAGTTTACTTTGATTCTGTACTACGATACTTTCAGTTTAGGGTTTTTCTGTCTGTTTGTTCCTATGCTATTGCATGTCATCACTTCAGTGTTCCAGCACACAATTCTTCTTTAAACCCAGCAAAACGTAACTTTACAATAGGTGTGTGTACATGGATGCATATAGATATCCACATGTGTGTGTATATCTAGTTACCTGTTTATCTGCATATATTAAAAAATAAAAACCAGACCACAGTTGCCTTATCTAGGTCATGTTACAACCCTGTGGGCTGATGCATTGATTAGGCTAAGGTTATCCAGTGACACTGGGAAGAAATTACTTAGTGATACTGATTAGTTGGAGACCAGAATAGCGTAGCCTTGATTCCTAACCAATTTTGGCTAATTTGCTGGCTTTTCCTCTTTTTATATTACGTTTCCCTTTATATCCACTGTTTCCTCAGACTTATGTTTTTATAACTGTTTTACTTTTGGAATAATGCATGAATTTTACCTCGCCTTAGTCTTCTGATATTATTCCTATCTCTTTCTTCTGCGTACTGATTCCAGATCATGAAGAGTGAAGTACTGAGAGTGACCCATGAGCTTCAGGCCATGAAAGACAAGATCAAAGAGAACAGTGAGAAGATCAAAGTGAACAAAACGCTGCCATACCTTGTCTCTAACGTTATTGAGGTGAGAGCGGTGCGCTCTTCCGCAGCAGTGTGAGAAGTGTGCGCAATATAGATCAGGAGGGCGAAGGGCAGAAGAACTCCTCAGTAATTTGAGACATTGCGTATTCTCAAACTAGTGATGCTCCTGGAGCCAGGACTTTCAGGTTTTTTTGTTGCTTTTGTTTGTGACCTGGAAGTGTACGTCACTTGCCCACTTCTTGTCTGAGTTGTTCCGTAGGTCTTGGCCTCTGCTTATCTGTATGTAATGTGGCCATCAGAGGGTGACACAGCCTCGCTTAGTGTAGACTTGGGCATGTGAAATTTGGTCTGTGCTTTCTGAAACTTGTGACACAGCGAGTGAAAAGCGGTGGCTCTGTGACTACATCACATTCCTTTTGTAATTCAGTAATTTTGCTGATAGGCCAAAAAAAATCTGATAGTTTTCTATTTTTAAAAAGGGGGGTTGGTTTGTAGTAGTGTTTTAAATCTTAATGAACTTAAGGCTTAATGTGAGCTGCTGTAATGGGAGGATAAATCGGTGCCATTAGCTACTGCTTTGTTCAGAACTTTATGTGCTTATGCACTCTCGTGTGCTGCTTCTTGAGGAAGAAATTAATTTTTACAGGAAGGCTTTAATGCTTTCAGGATTCTACTGCTGATGGATGATGGGAAGTTTTATTTCTCGTACTGTGTGTAATTTAGAAGCGTTAGTCCTGGGGTCATCATGCTAGCCTGGTTACAGTGTCATGAAATGTCTCACTCTGGTTTTCAGCTACTGGATGTTGACCCCAATGACCAGGAGGAGGATGGAGCAAACATTGACCTGGATTCTCAGAGAAAGGGCAAGTGTGCTGTGATCAAGACCTCTACACGCCAGGTGAGACCTATGTGCCCAGCTAGGTGTGAGGAGTTCAGAAAAGGGCCTCCTCCTAGTACGGCTGGTTTTGCTCACTTTGATTTCTTTCCTACAGACGTATTTCCTGCCTGTTATTGGGTTGGTTGATGCTGAGAAGTTGAAGCCTGGAGACCTAGTGGTGAGTGATGCTGTTGTGACTGTTAGAGATGATGTTGGCCAGAAAATTACATATGTCTTGCCCTTCAGAAAGGAGAGAAACCTGTCCAGATTACTCATAAGACCATTTCTGCACTAAAATTTTAATAAAAAGATATTATGGATTCAGTAATATTTGTAGTATAGAAAAGTAGTTTGGGGTGTGTGTGTTCTTTATACATACAACTAGGTGCTGAAAATTTAGGTACCACCTAGTAAGCTTTCTAAAACCAGTCTTTTGTACTGTAAGTAAATTGGACCCCTCTTTTTAAAAATGTGCTAGGTTAGCTGTGGCATTGTCCACTGTGCCAGTCTCTGGTGACTTGATGAGTGCCAATGTCAAAGCTGGTTATTCCTGTATCCTTGAGGTCTAGTGAATCATCTGTGATTGCATGTTTATTAATTGCTATCTGAAGGGCCTGTTGAAAGCAAAGGATTTGTGTTTACAGGGGGTGAACAAAGACTCTTACTTGATCCTGGAGACTCTACCTACTGAATATGATTCACGGGTCAAAGCCATGGAGGTGGATGAGAGACCCACAGAGCAGTACAGTGACATCGGTGGGCTGGATAAACAAATCCAAGAGGTGATACTTTATGTTTAGTTTCTGGTGTGACTGAGGACAAGAGTCTTTGAACTTCAGCTCAGAGCTTCAGCTCAAAGCAGGCAACATGGATCTGTGGAGGAGAATGGGTTTACGTGTTAATATTTTTCTTTTGCTGTAGCTCGTGGAGGCCATTGTCCTGCCAATGAATCATAAGGAGAAATTTGAAAACTTGGGTATACAGCCGCCCAAAGGAGTCCTTATGTATGGGCCTCCAGGAACAGGGAAGACGCTTTTAGCTCGAGCATGTGCTGCCCAGACCAAGGTAAAAGGAACCCGCGAAAGCATGTGCTGCTGTAGAATAGTACCTGAAAAAGAACGCCTCCAAGGGGAGAGGGGTCATACATGCAAACTGGTGTTACAAAGGCTGGGATTTTCTTGTCTGTTTGCTTGTTTGGTTGATTTAATTAAGGGCTTCTTGTAGTACTCAGAACTGACCCTATTGAGAAGCGAGGCATTAGGATTCTCTTTCACTTCCCAGGCTACGTTCCTGAAGCTTGCAGGTCCACAACTCGTGCAGATGTTCATTGGTGATGGAGCTAAGTTGGTACGGGATGCTTTTGCTCTAGCCAAGGAAAAAGCTCCTTCCATCATCTTTATTGACGAACTGGATGCCATTGGCACTAAAAGGTGAGGTGTAGGCCATGTTGTAAAGCTCTTGGGAGCTGCCTAGTGGCCCCCTTTGCGTGTGTACGTGAGGGAAACCAAGCTTAAAGCATGACCTATTCAGAAACAGAGTGTGAAGCCAATCACAGATAGATAGCAGTTGCCACAATCCTTGGGCTTATGAGTGAAGTTCATGAGACTTGGGATCTACCTGATGGTCTCCGGCTGTATAAAACTGTTTTCTGATAACTGTATCAGGCACATGGAGATGTTCACCCTCATTTACTACTTAGGCCTGGACAACATTAGCCCCATTCAGCTCTAAGAACATAATAGGACTTAGCTGCTGATGACAGTTATTCTAGTCACAGGCCTCAAGGTAGGACTTTGTGTAGTTTGAAGGAGGAATTTGGAAGACATTGGCCAAGGATTGTGAACTGCAGTCATCCTGTCTTTTTATGTGATTAAAAACATAGGGGCAGGGTGGTCATGTTCATGCTGATAGTTTTATCCTTGTTTCCTCCTCAGGTTTGATAGTGAGAAGGCTGGTGATCGGGAGGTGCAGAGGACCATGCTGGAGCTGCTTAATCAACTTGATGGTTTCCAGCCCAACACACAAGTCAAGGTTGGGATGTAGCAGAGTACGCTACTGAGATCGAGGCACTCTAGGAGGGGCTGGAAAACAATGTCTAGGGAAGAAGCTTGGTGGATCCCTGGGGAGGAGAGGCCTGTCCTTCAGGTGCCTCAGACTGATGACCCTACTTCTATTTAGGTGATTGCTGCAACCAACCGGGTTGATATCTTGGACCCAGCTTTGCTCCGCTCTGGACGATTAGATCGCAAGATTGAGTTCCCGATGCCTAATGAGGAGGCCAGAGCCAGAATTATGCAGATCCATTCACGCAAAATGAATGTCAGGTATGAAAGAGGCATGGCCTTGTGGGGCTATGTTTGTCAGTCATGATGTTACCTCAGGGCTGTGGAGTGGTAGGTGCTCTCTTTTGTCAAGAGCTCACTGTTGGGTTTTAAGGAAGCTCTAGACCTTGCTTTTTCTATTTGGTACGTGTTCTCAAGACTTTCCCCCTTCCCCCCCTCCTGCTCATATCAGCCCTGATGTGAACTATGAGGAACTGGCTCGCTGCACAGATGATTTCAATGGAGCCCAGTGCAAGGCTGTGTGCGTTGAAGCGGTAAGTGTTCCTCTGCAGCAGATAGGTGGGAAATGTGAAAGCTAGCATGGAGTAATTGCTTTGAACTGATGTGGTGCTCACATGCTCTCTCTAAATACTGTGTCACTGGGCAGGGGATGATTGCCCTCCGTCGTGGCGCTACAGAGCTCACCCACGAGGACTACATGGAAGGAATCCTGGAGGTTCAAGCAAAGAAAAAAGCCAATCTGCAGTACTATGCCTGATCTCTGCCCAGTCAAGGTTGTGGCCTTGGCAGAGGACAGGACTAGACTGGACTGTACTACTTAATTTCTGTCTGGAAAAAATAAAGCATTTTTTCCCTCTAAAAACCAAATACGTGATGTGTTGGGGCTGTCACCCTTGCTCGGTGGTTCTGCATCTGCAAAAGGGAAGGGGAGCACCTCCTGTCCACAGTGCCCGTCATGCTGCCTTTGGAACCTCCTCCTGCTAGAACCAGATTAAATCCTGCTCTGCTACTTCTGAATGGGGACCAACAGGTTATACTGCAGTAAGTAAGCGTACTTGGAAATTGAGGAACTGCAGCTCAGACAGCATCCCCTGGTTTTTACTGTGCAGCCAGTGAACAGACTACAGCTTTGTTAAAGTCTTTGAAACTTTTGAACTACACTCATTTTGCAAGGGAGAAGTGAACAAAATTCACAAATGAATGATCTGTTAACTTTGTCATTTAAACCTAACCCTGGAAGCTTTACCACCTTTGCCGAGATGTGTGTGAGCTCTCTGGTGAATCATTCTGGTAATTAGAAAAAATTCCAGGTTTCATCCACTGAGCAAGTCTTTCAGTACTTTTAATGCCAGTTGAGAATTACAACTTCCATTTAAAAATTACACTTTTCATAAATACACTGACTTTAGCATTAAGTATCTTACATGCCACTGTATTGTATTTTAAATACAATGTAAACATCTCCAAATGCTGGCCATCTCATCTTTACCTGTGCAGTTTTTGGACACTTGGGAGAGGGGCAAGGATGTCAGGGAAGAAAGAATAGATGAATGCAAGAAAAATGCACCCCAGAGTACTTTGGCTGATGTTCCTGAGTTAGCCCTAGTACTTGCACTGGTTCCAAGGTCATTACTGTTCATTTTGGAGAGGGGAGCTTGTTCCAGCGGAGCATGTGGCTTCCTGACACACTGTGCTCAGGGGGCATTTGACATTAGAACGGGGCGAGTGGTGAAATGAGCAGAAGCCACGCATTCCTGAGGAAAATACATTGCGGTTCCTTTGGACATTAAAGGGGGGGGGGCTGTACATCTTCTGCTAGTTTAGCAGTACTGCTGTTTGAGCTCGGGGAGAATTACTCATCTCCTTTCACAGAACAGGAGTTGCACCCACAAGTTAGTTGGGGGGGGTGAAAGTTGATCCCGGCAGCTCAAACTATGACATACTTTTAGAAATATACCCTGGCCTCTAGTGGAATAGTTACAAACTGCATGTTGCATACATCTCCCCATTAAAACAAGGGTATGTTAGTTAGCCAAATGAGTAACCTTACCTGTGTAAGAAGCTGAGGAAAACTTTCCCCTCCTTTCCTAAAGTCAGTAGGAGTTTTTTTAGAGCCTTGCTGCTTGGTTACAGATGGCTCCTTTTGGAAACAGCTTTAGTAGTGAGTAAATAGCTGATACCACAGGATGAACTAGCACGGATTTCTGATTTAAATGAATTAATACTAAGAATGGGCTAATTCTTTGGCCTAAACCTCAGCTTAGATCAAGGTTCTTTTGGGAAATGATGGCCTGAGCCAACACTAGACACGCCTGTTGCAAAAGTGTTCAAACCAACTTCACGTAGCTCCTTGCCCTAATTTGGGTCTGAATTACACAGACCTGCAGCAATAGAGTTGGTGCGTAAACATCCCTTACAACTGGACAATAACAGGACCATGGAGGTACAGTTCAAAAAACGGCACAAAAAAAGACACAGCCTTGGACGTAATCCCTTGTAAACAGAAGAAAAGCAAATCAAAAGAACTGTCCCCCATAAACCATCAATGAGCAAATCGCCAATAATTCAAACCTGGAGTTACTTGCAATATCTGTGTCCGCGACTGGAGGCTGTAGCAGCATCCCACAGGCTGGTATTCCCACAGCTATGGTACTGCTCTCCATATGCTGACATGCCACCTCTTCTTGGTGTTAACCCACAGCTCTGCCCAGGCTGCACCTTTCCAGAGTCTCTCCTCACTCCCTCTGAGGTCACACGGCCCCGTTTTCTTGTCTGGGTTTTTGTACGGACGCCCGAGAAGTGTTAAGTGATGGGGCCAATGTGCAGAGGAACCCAGCCAGCAGGGTGAGGCCCAGGCCTCCCCAGGCACAGAACATGGACCAGCCATAGCCATGACTGATGTCCTCTGGCAGCCCATAGACGTAGCGAGGATAGCGAGATAACTCAAAATTGATGCCAGCTACGCATGTGCAGAGTGAGATGATGCAGCATGTACCTGCAGGAGAAAAGCAAGAGGGTTCTACACTGCCCTCAGAAAGGTTAATTATGCTCTGCTTTTGTCCCCTAGGTATTTTCAAAAAGTCATGACTTTTCAAAATCAAGAATTACCCTTTTTTTTTTTTTTTGTAGTCCTACCAGTCACTCTTAGAAGGCAGGAGGAAAAAAAAAAAAAAAAAGCAAAATACATAGGCCTACAGGATAACTCACTTCACAAATACCCAATATTGCCTTAGCTCCCTCTGTTGCTATTCCAGACTCAGTCATGTGTAGTTCATCATGCTTTGATCCTCCTAAGACTTTATTTCTTTCCAAAGACTAATGTCATCAGGTTCCAGAGAGTAGTTGGGCAGTGTCTCTCCTCTGGAAGGTGATGAGCTGCAGCCCAGGGCTGCGAGTTGCAGCACTGCTTGCTGTCTACTGGGAACACCCAGACTCCTGCCAGCTGTAGCTTAGACCCATAGAAAGGTCCCAGGTTTTTGTCATCTGCTACACATTCACTAAGCACCTATAGAGAGGGGCAAAAAAAAGCTGAAGAAACTTAAGACACGAGGCACTCTAGTACGTCTAATATACACTAGACTCAAGGTTGAGGTGACCGTTTTATTCTCTCCAGCTCTGGATCTGTGTCTAAATACTAATGGCAGCTCTTAGTGCTGACAGCACGCCCATCGCAGTAAGTGCAGAAGCACTCGAAGGGGACTCAGGCTACCTGTTCCGCTTGTAATACTTTACTCTCTCACTGCTGTGTGATGAAGAAATGAAAATGTTCCCAAAGGAAACTGCAGTTAAGCAGCACATAAGATGATCAAGGACAGCACGAGCCTAACTTCCAGCCTTTCTAGCATCACACAATGTCAGCAGGGTAGA
>VZSZ01009685.1:1262-16898 GCA_013398815.1 Ibidorhyncha struthersii | reverse complement strand
AAAAAAAAAAAAAAAACCAAAAAACAGAAGCCCTGATGTGTGGATTTAGCAGAACAGGGATAGGAGAGCCAGGGAACGAGGTCCTGCACACCCAGACCTCTTTCTCACCTGCTTCTCATACTAGCAGCCAGATCTGCACGCACACACATAGGAAGTAACATTAGTGTTCCTTATTGCTTTGTAACAGCTCAGAGTCACTGTGGTGGCTCTGGGAGGCATCATAAGGTCTGCGCAGAGGTCACTCAGTTGTGAGCGAGAGTAGCACCATGACTGTAATGCCTGTACACAGGAGCAGAATTTGCTGCAGGGAGTTCCTGGGAAAGAAACAGCAAAATTAGGAGGAGCCATAGAACAATCTCAATATGCAGCAGTGCAGAGGCTCATGAATGGTTTGTTCTTTGCCCTTCCAAATCTACCGCAAGGAGAACACAACAGCTGTATAGCCACTAACACAGCTGAGAAAACTCCTTCCCAGCATCCCAAGCAAAGAAGTTGTCTATAACTGACATGTATTAGTTCCGCTCAGCTGCAAGGCCCGACTTCAGGTTTCAAAATCGATTTAAGTTGATTCAGTCATGCAGCTACCCAGGTATATATTCCTGTCCTTTCTCTCACAAGAGAACCAGCACTTGTGCAGCATATTCACAGATACTTTAGGGACCTCATCCAGCTAACAACTACAGTTACAAAAATTAAAAATAAAAAGCTGATGAATTCTGCCATTCTTTTAGCACCATGCAGGTTTATGCTGGATTGAAGTGACTATGTACCTACCATCTCTGCATACTCTGCCAACAGCGCTGCCAGCACAAGAGATTACCAACCCAAAAAGCAAGCTCCCAACCAGTCATTAACATTTCTCCACCAGAGGTTCCTGCCTCCTCAGATGTAACTATGGAGCTGTTTTTTGAGCACTTTGTTAACTGTTTCAGTCAAAATGAACTAGGTGAGCGAAGGCTTCTTGACTACTGCACTTCTGAAGTTACCTGTCTCATTACAACTGAAATCACAGAATCACAGAATAGTCAGGGTTGGAAGGGACCTCTGGAGATCATCTAGTCCAACGCCCCCGCCAGAGCAGGGTCACCTACAACAGGTTGCACAGGACAGCGTCCAGGCGGGTTTTGAATGTCTCCAGAGTGGGAGACTCCACAACCTCTCTGGGCAGCCTGTTCCAGTGCTCCGCCACCCTCAAAGTAAAGAAGTTCCTCCTCATGTTAAGATGGAACTTCGGAGGGAACATTCAGGGACAGCTCTGCCAGCAGATTTGAGAGGGCCTTTACTGTGGTACAGCTGGATTTGGACCTGCTACAGCCTTAATCAGGCTGCAAAAAACTAGAATAATACAAATGAGGGGAGGCCAAATATACCAGAATATATATACCAGTGTAGAAGAGAGATGACTGAGGTGGGATACAATAACAGACTATGAAATGCTGAATGATAGAGAAGAAAACTATTATTTTCTATGCACACAGCAACATCTAATAAAAAGTAATAAGCAAGAGGCTAAAAAACAAATAATAAGAAGTATCATTTAACAAAGTGCAGTCAAACTATGCAAACTTGTGCAGAAGGGAGATTACAGAAGCCCAAAATGATGGATAGGGTCAAAAAGGCATGAGAAAAGCAAGTGACGGATAGGTTCACGTGTGGTTATCAGACACACATACCTCTTTGGGGCCCTGGTTCAGGCAACCGCTAAACCACTACACACCAGAAGCTGACAAGACTGGAGAATAAGTCACCTTACTGGACAAGTTTCTGAGCAACCTGCTCTAGCTGGTAATGCTACATACTGCGCTAGCACAATCTTTGGGATGGACCCAGTTGAAGGTTCTCATGTTTTATATGGTCTTTGTAGTCCCATAAACGCACTAGCTAGCACAGTAGCTTATCTAGATTCCAGCCTTACCCGTGAGATTTGGAAAGCTGGCATTCATGTGCTCTCAGAACACTCATGGGGAAGGGTTATATCCCTGCTCCCTGGCGGCAAGAATTGCTGCAGCAGAGCAGGAGGAAGCACTTACCAAGGATTCTTTTCCTCCAGGAGATCAGGCACAACATTTACCAAGGCAATATACAGAAATCCTCCAGAAGTGAAAGGGAGGATCCAGGCTACTGTTTCCCCTGCACAAATACAGACAGCTTTTGTTCTTACTGAGACAAAGCCATGGGAGAGAACAGAGAAGGGAAAGAAGATACACACATGGGGATGATAGGCCCCACCCTCCTATTCCTACAGAGGTCCCAGGGAGCCTTACCTGCTCCTTTTGGTGACTGAGCACATATTGCAAAGCAGGCTCCTAGAATGCCCCCCAGAGCTGTGGAAAGCTGCATCTTGGCTGCACTCCAGCGGTCAAAGCCAGCCCGAAGTAGGATTGCAAAGTCTCCAACCTAAGAAAAACAAGAGCTGACAGTTAATGAACATTCTCAGTCACAAAGGTCACCTGTAACAAGACCAGTGCTTCAAGACTGTTTCTAGGTTCCATGTTGTCAGTCTCCCAGAGGGAGCAGCTTTCAAAAGGACAAGAAAACGTTAACCAGACCCAGCCCTCCTCTTAGTAGATGAAGCACCCTTGTAATCTCTCGTGATGGCAGGGATACAAAGCCCCTCTCACCTCATGCGGGATTTCGTGCAGGAGAATGGCCATTGTGGTTAGGAACCCAACCTGTAGCAGAGGAGAGAAGGTGATTAGGAAATAGTTCCCCAGCTCTGAGAGATGAGACTTTCATCAGCATATCAGGGTCCCTTTCTCCAAGTTAAGACTTGTTACTCAGAGTTTAGAGCTATTCAGCAAAAGGTTAGATGAGCTAACCCTTCCCCTAATGCCAGTACAAATGACTAACGTGTGCCAAGTTTGAAGAAGGTCTGTATCAGAGTCAGGATGAAGACTACAGTAAAAAGCAACCCTATTTTCTCAGAGACTTCCAGAAAATAGGAGGGAACTCCTCACATCTTTGGTTTTTTTGCATGTTGCATCACGCTTGAGAACAGGCCTCTCCAGTTCAGTACACAGCTGGTGACAGAAACCTTACCTTTCTGCTGACCAGGAAACTGGCTGCTACTGCCAGGCCATGTGTAAAGTTATCAATGGTGTTGGCCAGCAGATTGAGGTATCCGCTAATCTGCAAAGAAAAGGAAGAGCACCTGATAAAGGGAGAGACATAACAAGGCAAAAGAAAGCACGTGGCTTAGACACAGGTTATACAGAATCACAGTCAGATGGGAAAGGTCAGGACATGGCATTTCTTCTTCACATCTTCTGGTGAAGATCTGAAACTGTCGGTGCTCGAGTACAAATTAAATGTTATGTTCAGTTTTACAGTAAACTAAGTTTTAGGGTAGGCAAGTACTGTCTGAGATTAGGGTAACCACATTATGCAAATGACAAAGAGCTCTAGAAACAGAAAAAAAAGAAGAAATCCAAAATGCCAGAATATATCTGATTCTAAATCAAACCAATTTTAGGTAACACTGAATAATTTACACAGGTGACTGTCTTCAAATATGACCTGACCTTGTTTTCTAGTCATGTACTTTAGTATCCAACTGTTAAATATCTCCTCTTCAAAAGCTGGCAAGAACAATGCAACAGAACAAATGCTGCTGAAATTGCTTTTTATAACGAAACAAATCTTCAAGCATTGTACTAAAAAAACTTGTGCTTGTGGGTTTGCTTTCCCTTACTGAACAAAAAGAGAAGATAGTGATGACAGTAACCAAAAAGCCACCTACTAGAAGGCTGGATAGCATGTATATGTATTTGCATATAAACACATTTCTTATAATTCTAAGCATAAAGCAGCTTCCTTCCTTACAAGTCCATCTCCATGTTAGACTATCATGATAACTATGGTCATCTCCAGACAAATTCTGAGTATTTGACCTAAAGTGATTTATGAGGGTACCACTCCAGATCTTTTGCTCACAGTTTTTTTCCATCAGATTTAACAAAAACTACTGCATGTGGGTCCTGAGATACAGCATTTTGCTATATGGCACTGCAGTCTGAATAACTATAAAATTAGGTGTTAGCCAATACAGCAGGCTGTCTCTGGACTGCAAGAACTAAGCCGGCATACACTAACTCCAGATACAGGGCAGCATCCAGGTGAGTGGAGAGGTAAGACTGTCTAGAAACTGTGAGGCATTACCCTCTTTCTTCACCATAGCATCAGATGCCAAAGTTCAGCTGGAAAAGCACAAGTCCTGATGGATTTCATGAGCCCTTTTTGGTCTTCTGCTCTTCCCTGTTTCTATCAAACTCTGCCTGGGGCATCTTTTCTTCCTGCCATCTGAATGCCACAGGTCAGGTGTGGCTTTCGGTCAAGTCTCTCTCGCCAAAGCATCACCCTTCTGCAGGATACCTCTACTGCACAATCCCAGGACGTCTTTATAGGCTCTAAAATTTTAAAAGTGCACTGATTAAATATGAAAATAAGGACTTAAGCAAAACCTAACTACGGATCATGTTTAAGTAATAATCTAAGTAACATCTCCACAATGGATGCAGAAAAAGTTGTCTGCATATTTTTGTAAGAAGGGAAACACAAAGGGATGCATGCAGGCAAACCCACGAACACAGCAGTTCTACTTCTCATTCCTCATTTTCAGTCAAATATGACTGTCTAAAATTTGTCCTTCTCATATTGGGATTTTATGTGATTGCATTTCCTCCCCCAGGCTAGTAATAATTATTCACATAAGTTTTACACAAAAATGCTTTCCCATACAACTGTATAAGGAAAAAATAGACTTCATGATTAAAACATTATGACTTTTTCTTGTCAGTGGCT
This sequence comes from Ibidorhyncha struthersii, assembly GCA_013398815.1. NCBI lineage: Eukaryota > Metazoa > Chordata > Aves > Charadriiformes > Charadriidae > Ibidorhyncha > Ibidorhyncha struthersii. Next base: position 12,098 of record VZSZ01009685.1, on the reverse strand, counting down.
TGGGCAAAAGCTGTCACTGAAAGAAGTAAAGCCTTGGAGTGCTCAGAAATAAATTGGGTTGATTTGACAGTTATGAGCCTCTGACATTTACATTCTGCGAATTCTTAATAGGATATTCTCGTTGCTCATAAAGCGCACAGCCAGATGAAGTGTTTATGTTCATGCTTCAGAATTAATGTCACTGTGCAATAAAACATACTTCTACAAATCAGCAAGGACATCATGTGGCACAGGGAAAAAGAAAGAATAAGCAAGGCAAAAGTACTCTACAATGTTTTTACTTGTTGAGGGAACAAAGGCTGCAATGCAGGACAGAACTGATCAATGTATGCATGCAAAGGAAGGCTCCCACCTGCAGTTTTCAAGCTAGGACAAATTATCACAGCAGCATCTGAAGAGCAGAAGCTCTAATATATATGGACAAAAGACAAGTGATTACAGCCTACTAATCATTAAGCCCTGAAGTGTGACTGACTTTGTTTGTTTAAATAGTATCTTTCCTTTTTTTTTTTTTTTCCTGGGGGCGGGGAGGGGGCAGGAAGGAAGGGTGGTTACTGAGTGAATAATAGAGCCAAAGAAGGCTGGCTTACTATGGCTTTCTCTCTTTTCTTTGCAAGCACTTTTGCAAGCTTACGTCCAGCCAACGTTGGTTTCCCTGCATGTCCCTTCCCCATCCTGCACTGCATAACAGCCACTTCCCCACCAGGCAGGGGCAGTGAGACTTACCTGCTGATCTGCCAACCAGGAGGAACTACCAAGCAGCACTCAGCATCTAAGTTCTGCCAGAGTTTTTCAACAGGGCACTAGTTTGCATTCCTCCTCTACCACCATGCTAATTTTTATGGAACTTGCAGAAATTTGATTACCCTCAATACTTCTGTCCTCTCTTGAACTCAGGTAAAATTAATTATAGGTTCAAAAGCTACTGAAAATGAAGGGCGGAACAGATGGACAGACAGATGGAATGACTGCTTATGTTGTTGCCTAAGGAAACAGGCTAACAATGCAGGAATATCTTGGTAGTTTTGGTAATTTCCCCCCTACCAGAAAGGCTATTAAAATATTCAGATTATATGCTCAGAAGGTAGAAAGTTAAAACTACACACAAGTTAACTCATTAGTTTCTAGTTCACGCATATTGACAACAGTCCATAAGACTGCGCAGACCTATTAGGATTTTAAAGCTACAGGGGCTCTCCATTGTTGTCTAGACCTTCTACATAACACAAATGAAACAATCTCAATCAATTTCTGCACAAAGCCCATTGTTTCTTAAGCTGCAGTGTACTTTCTACAAAGTAGCTTAAATCACAGGTTAAAGCCCACTAGTGACAAAGAATCTACTATGTCTCTAAGGTAAGTTGGTCCACTGGCAAGTTACCCTCAGTTAGAGTTGTCTTTGTTTTCTAGTCTGCTACAGTTTGGTATAGCTTTAACTATTCAAATTTAGTCATGCCTCTACATGGGTATTTGTATACTTTGTCACCCCTGATCTGTCATGTCTACAGAGCTAAAGACAAAAGAAAACCACTTCTTATCACGTACTGCAAACCTAAAATAATTATTTCAGTGCTTTCCTGACCCCTTTATAAATTATCAGTAGTATTTGGATATTGTGAATAACACTACTGGAAAAAGTCAGATAGCTGTTTCATTACTGCTATATAGAAAGAGGAACACTTGCCTCTTCTCTTACATACTATTTCCTACTCAGCCATCCTCCTGGCTGTAGCATGATAATGGAAGAATATGCTCAAACAATTTCCTGCTGCGATTCTCATAACTTTTTCCAAGGCACTGACTTACTGAAAACTGTCTCTATCTTGTAAATGTGATCTGCATTCTTTCTTAAAATATTTGCATGTATCAAAACATGTTAAAATTCAGCTCTTTTGATGAAGTCGCTCAATTTAGCCAATATCACTGACCTCATGCAGTCACAGTGGGCCATTTAAGTAATATAGTCTTATCTGCAAATGTGAAGATATACTGTTTTTATAAATAATCACTCAGAAAAAACATAAACCACCAGTGAACAGATTTGAGGGGGGCTGCATTAATCCAGTCCCTGCTTATAATACAGAATAAGTGATTTTTTTAATACAGCTAATACTAGCAAACTTGGTTTTGCGCAGTACTAGTTTTATTAAAACGTAGGAGAAAGTTATGTTTTATATAAATTTTGCAATGTTGTAACTTTTATCAAATCATCTTATGACTGAATAAAAGGCTGGTAAAAATGTCTGGTTGACAAGAATTTATCTTCCATAAGATCACATGAATTAGCATTAATTACATTATCACTTTTTATATTAGGACCAGGCCTCATCAATTGTATCCCCCATCAGTGTTTCATTTCTACATTAAATCAGTCGTAGACTAACCATCTTCTAAGTCCATAGATCCTTATATAAACGTTTCTAAAATAACAGCACAATGTTTCATAACCTGGTAGTATCGGTTACTTCACCACTATCGCCTCTAGAAACACCAACGCGGCACCTTGCAGTTTGTACAGTGTTCTGCACAGGTTACATGAATGTGACAGGTATCAAAAATACCCAGTGACCTCAGCATTTATTTCGCGTTGTGTTGTAATATCTATAAAGTTACAGCAAACCAGATTTAAAATAGAAAGACTGAAGAGCCTCTGACTGACCACATAACCAGGTTTGGGCTAGTTCATGCAACCACACTGTCCGTTCATAGTTACTTTCCTACAATCTTGCACATTTTTATGTGCTTTCAAATGCAAATTGTAGGTCCTCCTTTGCCAAAGGAGTTGTTTACTCTCTTGCTTGTAATGTTCACCCAGACAGGGGTTTCCACAGTGCAAAGACAGTAACATAAAACTGAAAGCAAAGCCAATCTAAAGGTTAGCCACTGCCCAATGGTACAGTACTCCTTTTCCCTCCTCCACCTCCAATCCTATGAGCGTGCTGATGTCCCTTATCCCAGCACTACAGGATGCCTGTCTATAGGCCAAGCTGATTCAAGAAGTTAAGTCAGGAGAGAAATACACCCAAGCAAGGCTGGGGGTGGGGAGAAAAAGCTAATTCTTTGCCCGTTTAGCTCCCTGAATAGGCTCATTGTGGGGTCAGATGAGGTCCAGTGCAGAAGAAGTGATGGGAAGAACAGGTTTGGAGGCAGAAGTGGACAAGGAGCCCTTATTGGCAGCAGATACACTGCTAATCTGAGAAACTGAAATTCTAAGTGTTACAGAGGGTAGCTTCAACTATCAAAGTGCTTCCAAAAGGTGCCTTAAAAGGAAACGTGCAGCTCACAATTGGTACAGTGCAGACACTAGAGAACAGAGAAATCATGGCACAAAAAAGAGATAATGACTATACGATATAGAGTAACAAAATGTGAACATACTGTACTTTGGTCTCAGGATTCAGCCAAAACACACATCATCAGACTTACGCCTTCACAATAGTGACTTTGCCTCTTTTGCATAAGCTGCAGAGCAGATCTTCTCCAAGTACACTATTTCCTCCCTGCTGTGACTTGGACAGACACTTTGACAGAGCAAAATTAAGCACAACTCATACACTGAGTTCCTCACTCAGGCACAATTCTTTCCATAGACAACTCATCCTCCTGACTGAGTTTTAAAATATATGCCCCGAAAACCTAAGATGTGAAGGTCAGTTTATGGTTCTCTTACCTTGATTCTGTTGTCTGTTGGACAAGACTGGAGAGAGGAGCCATTACACTGAGTTGAACCCTTTCCTGGTCTTTGGGATTGGCCTGCCACCTTTGGCAGTGGGTAGCCACTTCCATTGGGAATCTTTCCAGCTGGTGCTTTGGAATCACAGCCCTAAATTAGGGAAAACAACTTGTCACCGCTTTTTTGTCAGTGATGAACGAGCATGAATCAGGGTCAGAAATACAATCTGCACCCTTAATCTTTTTGTCCTTACAATGCAAATCAGCAGCTTTGGTACCCCAGTTTAATAACGACAACTGCCAGAAATGAGACAGATTTCAGAGGACATTGTGACATCTGCACTGTGAGACAAGAACAAAGACTTCCCCAATCACCAAGAGAAAGAAAGTAGAAAGAGAGAGGAGGAACTGGAGCCACGCCCCTTTGGCATGAGCCAGGTTCTACTAGAAAGAGGAGGGACTGCGTCTGCCACTCTTGCTGGCAGCTGCTGTCCAGAGAAATACAACTCCATCTGGACAGGGGACAGGGGAAAAAAGAATCTGCACTCTCTCCAGTGCATCAGAATAACTAAGTATAGAAAATTATTCCAAACAACAAAACGTTCATCTCAGACTTCAGTCTCTCTGTAAAGGAGACTAAGTTCCTTCCAGACTTTAAAGTCTCATGTTGAGTCCAAGTAACACCTAACTGCTCTGGCTGCCTGGCCTGCAGTTTCACCTCTCACAATTCATGGCACAGCAAGGACTGAACAGTCTGTAGGAGCTGCTGCTAGGAGTTGTGAAGACATGTGAGGACTAGCTGCTCTCCTTTATCTTGGACTCACCTTCTGGTACCTCTGCCTACGTTGCCCCTTTGCAGCTGGGTGACTCTCCTCTGAACCATTACTAAGTATTACCTGGCCAACCATAAAACCCCTTCTACCACACAAAGTTACCTGGTCCAGGCTATACCCAAGAAGAGAGGGCAGTAACGAACACCTTCCAGAGAAGGATGGTCTTTGTCCTGACTGAGGACCCAGTGGAACATGCATCAGCAAGCTATCATCCCTCAAAGCTTACTTGAGCAAAAGCCTCATCTGCAGAGTGCTCCAGCTCCCAGCCCCCATAAAAGGGGACTCTCCTACACATACCACATCAAGAACAAAACCAGCCCAGAGGTGAGAAATCTCAGCTAAAACCACAAAACCAAAGCCTGGAGATGAAACACCACCTTCTAGAGCCCAGTGTCAAAGAAGTGGCAAAAAGCTCCCAAAGGGCATTGACAAGCTACTTACAGCTCCAGGATCATTTGCTGAGCCTGTCAGATAGGGCAGATGAGGTGTTTAGTACAGTGCTCCACACATAACAGCACTCCCTCCCCTCTGGCTGCTAACTTACCACACCAGGGCACTCCTTCTCTTCTTTCTCTAGGAAGATCTTCTCTAGAACGAGGAAGGTCAGGAAGCCAGTGATCACCCAGAGACCCAGAAGCTTCTGTTGCTGAAAGCTCTGCCCTTCTCCTGAGGGACAAGAGAGAAATCTTCACGTCACTATCAAGTACACAGTGTTTCCCACATGTGAACCCACCCCACTTCAGACAGTTTAACCAGCAGTTCCAAGACAAAGACCAAGAAAGGACAACAGAAACACTTCCTGCAGGAATAAGGAGCAAACACTGCACAGTTTAACTTGCTCGTTTTTGATCTAACAGATATCCTCATCTCAGGACACTCAGAGTGAGAACCCCCACCCCTTTTGCTTCAATAGTGCAATCCAGAATGTTTCCTGATAACACTGGGAATTTCCCTGAGCTCCAGAGGCAAGTGAAGATTACAGCAACAAAAATCCTGCAGCTCTGTCTACTGAGCAGCAAGCCCTGACATGAAATCTGCTACAGACTCACCTTCCCCTTTCTGCCACACCTGGGCAAGTTATTAAGCCCAAAGCTATAAACTTTCTTTTCAATTACAGCCAAGCTTGTGAAATAATCATCCATTCAGCCTGGCTGCAGAAATGGAGATTGCATTGCAGTGGAAGAACAGAACGACTCTGTAATGAGGCTTACATGGGTCAAGGAAACCTTTATGCTTCAGGACAGCCTGGCAGAAGCAAACAAGCTAGCGCAGGAAGACACAGTCATTTGGGAACCACTGTAGAAAGGAGAAAAAAAGGACAGCAGGTTCTGCTGGCAGTGCCAGAGCCACGAGCAAGAAGAGGACCAAAGCTCCAGCAGATTTGAAATCCCAGGACATAGGTGCAAAGAAGTCTGGGAAACCCAGGGCATCCTTTTCCCTCTCTCACATTTTCAGCAGGGAAATGATTTTTCGGTTTCTCAAAAGGTGGGACACAGCAGCACTTGCCTTCTATGCTATTAGTTTGCTGAAGCAGAGATACAATCACTACAAGTTTCGACAACTCGGGCTACCTGAGGGGTGAAGGAGATACACTGATACCACAAGCTCTATTCCAACCCAAACAGTGTTTAGTTCGCTGGCAAACACAGATTTCTGTCACCTGCATTTCCTTTGTTTCCCCCTGCCCCTGCCCCCCCCCCATTAGTCACGGCTCTACGGACAATGAGGGCAACACATTTGGGCTCCCGTAGATCAAAGTAGCCAGCAGAGGGGCCCTAGTTAGTCCCACGGAAGAGGATCTAGGAGTAACACTGTTATAGGGACAGATGCATCTGAAGGGGCAGAATCCCCACCCAAGATGATGTACATATTCATGTACCGGACCACACACACATTCATAACTTGCCATCAGGTTAAAGAAGCATTCCCTTTCCTTACAGGAAGGACAAAGGAAAGTCAACAGAGATTTACGGGAATCCAAGGCAAGATAGGAAAAGCTGATAGACAAGAAGTCCATTGCAAGTTACTAAACATAAAGAAACCGTGGCCAACTCAGGAAGCCTCCAATCTCAAAATCTTTGGAGGACTGCAGAGTACAAAGATGAAGTATTACATGTGGTTTTATTTTCTTATATTCCTTTCCTAGACATTTGCTTTTACACATTATTTGAAAGAGAATACCAGCCTAGACCAGTTTTTGGGCTGACCCAGCCTGGCTGGTCTTGGGTTTTCAAGATGGAATGGACTCAGAAAAAGGCAGCAGTAGGCATAGCACACACTGCTTCCAGGCACGTAGGACTTTCATACCTGTTGTTGCACTGCACGTGTAGGCCCAAGCTTCAGGAAGCAGGTGCAGAAACACATTCCCCAGTAGTCCACCAATTGCAAAACTCAACAACTGCTTCAAACGGTGTGATCCAGCTAAAAAAAAAAAGGAAACAAAAACCGATCACAACTCAGCTGGGAGCCAAAACCTCTCCAGCTAAGATTTTGCACAAAGAGACTTAAATTGGAAGCATCTGCAAGGCAAGCTTTCAAAGGAGAGCACAAAACAAATAGCTGGAGTGCAAAAAAAAAGCCCTTGCACCACTTGGCTGGGTCAGCAGTGTGTGGGAGGGTCCTGGACCACGCAGGGTGCAAAACAAACAATACTCTTTGTACGACCTCCACCCAGGGTTTGAGTTTGTCCAAGGACTCCCTATCAAATTGGCAGGTATGGACTAAAGCACTGGAAATGGTCTATTACAGAGGATGGTATTTCTGTGACAAGCTCCTGTTCATCACGGTGCCATTCAGTCACAAACTGGGCCTTCTGGCTTCAGGAAGGCTAATGCAGGTAGCAGGCTTACCTTCTGACCGCAGAGCAGCTCCCGTCTCAAACGGGATCACCAGCAAGGGGAAGACCCCACTCAGCCCCACCATGAACGAACCGATGAGGGAACAGATCCAGGCATCCAGCCGCTCGCTGCTGAAAAGGTTTCCCCAGGATTCTGCCTCTTTCTCGCACAGAGGACCAGAACTAGCAGCAACATGACTCCTTGGGAGCTGCTGAGCTTCGCAGGCCACCATTAGAAACAATGAGAGCGTCCCATCAAGCAGAAGCTTTTGTTTTGTCATCGCTAAGTGGTCTCAGCCAGGCTGGCCGATCTCTGAAAAGAGCAGGGGAGAGCAGTTCTGAGACCGTGCCCGAGACTCCCTCCCACCATCCCGGAGGAAAGGCCTCGGTCACACCATCCCCTCCCTCAGCATCTTAGCACAGGTATGTATCCCCATAAGGCACATCTGAAACTCTTCCCGATTTCAGCACAGCAGTAAAGGACAGAGAGGCTGTTTATCATCAGGTATATGAAACTGCACATGAGACATCTTGTGAAAGTGTTTAGCTTTCAGCATCTCCCATCAGGTGGGCTGGACAAGGACTCCAAGTAACCTTGTCCTTGCCCTTCAGTGTCCGGAGGCTTCAGAGAAAGGCATTGACCAGAGATACTACCCACATAAATCTTCTCTTTGCCATTGAACAGCATCCATGTAATAAATAAGGATGCAAGACAGGCAACGTAACAGAAGTCCGTAAAATCATGAGTGGTGTAAAGATCGTGAACAGGGGTAGATTATTCACTGTCTCTTGAGACGTAAGTGCTAACAGCCACCACATGAAGCCAGTGAGGGTCAGCTTCAAAATAACACAAACAAATGTGACTCTTCATCAGCAGGTAACTTGTGTGATAGTACTTCTCCAAAAATGATGGAAAATTTTACATGGATTCAACATAAGACAGGACAAGTACTAGAAAGACAAATCTATTGATTGTTTGTGGTTAGAGAGCTCAGGAAATCCCCTAATCTGAAAAGAGCTGGAGGCTGGAAGAGTAGTTGGAAAATATCATATATATTTGTCCTATTTTTATTCTTTCCTAGAAGGATACTGGGTTAGATGGTCTTTTAGTCAAAATCAGCACAGCTGGTACTAAGAACTCTTCAGTCACAAGAAAACTGGAGAGAAGCAGGCATGTTAGAAGACGAAAATAAAGATAATTACACTCTCATTAGCAAACAGGAAAGGAAAGCAAATGATGCAAAGGCTGAAGTACAAATGCTCCTTCAGTCGCCACAAGAAAAAGTGAACTGTGACAAGCAAAATTAATTTGGAAAGGGAGAAAAGAGCGGCTTAACAAATGCTTACAAAACAGCTGTAGATTGAGAGGGGATAATGGCATTCACCTAGAAGCATATAAGAAAACAGTCAAAGTAATCTCTGAAGCATTAGTGACCATCTTTGAAAGTTTACAGGAATATGGGAAGGCCACAGAGGGCTGGAGAAGCATCATGCCTCACCTACCTTTATAGAAAGAAAAAAAAAAGGTGGCAGAAGACTTAAGAAGTTACAGACCAGTAACTTCAATCCTCTGAAAGACTCTTGATCAAGTTAAATGATCAGTTTGTAGTTACCTACAAGATAAGAAAGTGATAAAGATAGCAAAGCATTAAGTAACAGCCAGACAGAAAGGGTCCTGAAATTACCAAGACAAAATTCATGGTGTTGGAACCAACCTAAGGGCTTACTACAGCTGAAAAGGGTGGTGTTGCCCCTTGTCCCCCACCCCCTTAATGAAGCATCCCCTCCCCATGCTCACACCCAACTCTGAGTGAGCAGAGTCAGAACAAACTAGCAGGGAAAACTGTTTTTTTAAAGGCTTGGCCCTTTTCCAAATGCAGTCCCTGAATGAAGTCACCGCAGGAGGAAGGCCCAGCTGCAGTGAGCAATCAAAGAGAAAATTAAAGGACAGGGTCCCATGGCTCCAGTGAAGGAGAACACTGAGCTCCAGTGACCATGGACATCAGGAGCAGGGAGGATGCCAGACGAAGCCAATGAAGACCATGGCTTTGCTAGCTGTGCAGGAACCACTAAAACTTTTTGTGGCAAGATAATATCTGATCAAGTGGAAACTCTACCGACCCATACAAAACCCTTCACTTTTTTTTTAAAAAAAAAAAAAACAGAAAAAAAAATATCCCTCAAGTTCAAACCAGCTCAGGATATTGTGGCATCTTATTGCAGTGTTTTGAACTGGCTGCAGGAACCCTAGACCTACCTATAGCATACTAGCAAACCAATCTTGGTAAAGATCAGTACAAACCAGTATACTAAAGGGGCGGTGGAATCAAACAGACGTGACAAAACAGTAACTCCAATGTGCCACAAAAAAAATAATGCTTACACGCATTACATTGATTCAGAAATTAATTCCAAGCCAGCAGGCTTATGCTGCTACAAAGCAGGCAAATGACATCCTGGGACATACTAGTAGCTACACGGTAGGTGTGATACAGAAGCAGTGATTCCATTCCACTCCACACAGGTGAGACTTTAGCCAGCAGACCACACACAGCCTCACATACTCTTCTTTATAAAACAGATGAAAAAATCAGAGACATTACAGTGAAAAGAAGCAAAAATTAGAGTGTAGAAACCATGACCTGAAAAAAACCCTGAAGGACCTGGGTGTGTTTAGTCTTAAAAAGATAACACCGAAGGGAACAGAACAGTCTGCATTTATTAAAAGTCACAAGAAAGGGGGAAAGTGCTCAACTCTTCTTCCACATTGTAGCATCAGCTCAAATGGTAAACAAGATTCAGCCAGGATATGAAGAAACAAATTTACGTAGTGCCAAAGTGGTGATATACTGAAACAGGTTATCTATGATGCAGAATCTGCAGGACTTTTTTTTTTTTTTTCTTTTGAGAAAAAGAATAAACACCTGATGCAGATGCTATTTCATTGCAAAGACTAGATCCCTTCTTGAAGTCACTCTAGCCCTACACCTGTAATTTAATGTAATCCTTGTTCTACTGGCAGGACTCTACCAAAGGGGGAAGGTTTTCAGATGTAAATCACTATCAGCACAACCACTTCAAAACAAAAGGGAAGGGGGGTGTGTGTGTGTAGGGGAGGGGGGGGACGGGACAGCAAGGGACAATTTCATCTCTTACAGCACTCCATGCCCCAGTTCAGCTCTGGCCCAGAAGTGAACAGGCGCTGGGCTGATGCTTGGAGCACTTGTAACACCTGTGATGACAGCCTGATGGGCTCCTTTGGTCTCCACAAGAAAAAGTGAAATGTGACAAGCAAAATTAATTTGGAAAGGGAGAAAAGAGCAGCTTAAATGCTTACAAAACAGCTGTAGATTGAGAGGGGATATCCACAAATCCATGGGGCCTGATGGGATGCACCCTCGAGTGCTGAGGGAGCTGGGGGAAGTCATTGCTGGGCCACTCTCCATCATCTGGAGGACAGGTGAGGTGCCTGGGGACTGGAGGATAGCCAATGTC
>VZSZ01009684.1:28814-60631 GCA_013398815.1 Ibidorhyncha struthersii | reverse complement strand
AGCCCAGCTTTTCTCCAGAAATAGAGTCAGGTTCCTCTTCCGTGAGGCCGTGGCTCCCTGCAACACTGGCCTGAACGTGCTCTTCCTCCCGCAGCCCACCGAGACGGAACGCTGCATCGAGTCCCTGCTGGCTGTCTTCCAGCGGTATGCGGGACGCGAAGGGGACAACTGCACGCTCTCCAAGAGGGAGTTCTTGGCCTTCATGAACACCGAGCTGGCCGCCTTCACAAAGGTGAGCGAAATCCAGGTCGGAAGAGTCTCTCGTGGCAGGCGCTTCGGCCACCGGGACAGCAGTTAAACCCTCTGCCCCCACGAGTGCCATGGGGTGGGCAATGGGAAGAACTCACTCCCACGAGGAGCCAGAGCCGACCTGCCCAAATTCTGCCCTCCCCCTGCCAAACCCTCTCCACGGGGGATGAAATCCCATACGTGGGGCGTTCAGCGAGGGGCAGCCAGACATCAATTCCCATCTCTTTTGGTCTTTTGCAGAATCAGAAGGACCCAGGGGTCCTGGACAGGATGATGAAGAAACTCGATTTGAATAGCGATGGGCAGCTAGACTTCCCCGAGTTCCTGAACCTCATCGGAGGCATTGCGGTGGCCTGTCACGACACCCTGGTTGTTAAGACCCCTCACCCCTAGACCCGGCTGCTGGGTCTCCCCTCACCACTGTGAACATTCCTCGAACAAGACCGACGCGAAGCTGGAAGCCGCGCCCTTAAGACAGGGCCATCCCTATTCCTCTTTTTTAAGTAGAAAATAAAAGGTTAAAAATCCTAGCGTACGGCACGGGTTTCTTTCAGCATCATGAGGGAGGAGGAAGCAGGAGGAAAGCAGTCCAGCCACAGAGGTAGCAGGAGCTTGGTCAAGGTGGTCAATTTACTTTATTCATGAGAGAAGCTGATTATTTGAGGAAATGTTGCCAGGACAACAAAACAAAAAGTCAACACTAGCACTTGAACGCCGAGTTGCTCTGCTGCCACTTCTCAGGGGAGCAGAGCCGCCCCCGAGCAGGGCCAGGCTCTGCGCTGGCACCGGTTCCACACAGTGCCGCACTCCTGTGAGAGCCGGGCTCGGCTCTTCCTGCTCTCCAGGCTGCAGCACGATCTTTGGGCGCTTTTTTCGGGAGCCCAAGACTGAAAGATGCAAGAGGCAGCTGTTGCCTCTCAAGCAGCTTCTACAGAGTGCACTGTGTGGTAACCGGGGCTCAGCAAGAGCCACCCCTTACCCTCTGGAGTAAATTCACCTTTCAATTCAATTTGCCTTCAAAAACCCTCTCAATTTCCCTGGAGACATAGAAACTACACATCAGCTGAATCTGGAAACAGAAGCGCGATTTGCTACTACTCGGAAGCAGCGAAGAGTCTCACTACAGCATTCCTGGGTGGGGAAGAGCAGGTAAAACATCGCACAGCCACGGCTCCGGTGAAGACACTAAACTAAAAGCTGGAATGGTGGGAGGTGAAAGTTTCCACGCTGTGCTGTGAAACGGGACCATTTCCCTCCGATCTCACACCTCCCCAGGACAGGCATGCCCTAGCGGAACTGGAGCGGGCTGATCCGCAGCCCAATGACATCTTTGCCGATCTCCGTCACCTGAGGAATAAAAGGGAGATGATTAATCATAGAACCATAGAATGGTTTAGGTGGGATGGGACCTCAAAGATCCATCTCATTCCACCCCCCTGCCCTGGGCAGGGACACCTCCCACCAGCCCAGGTTGCTCCAAGCCCCGTCCAACCTGGCCTTGAACACCTCCAGGGATGGGGCAGCCACAGCTTCTCGGGGCAACCTGCGCCAGGGGCTCACCGCCCTCACAGTCAACAATTTCTTCCTCAGATCTCGTCTCAAACCATTCCCCCTCATCCCATCGCTCCCCTCCCTGACCCAGAGTCCCCCCCAGCTCTCCTGGAGCCCCTTTAGGCACTGGAAGGGGCTCTGAGGTCTCCCCGGAGCCTTCTCTTCTCCAGGCTGAACCCCCCCAAACTCTCCCAGCCTGTCCTCCCAGCAGAGGGGCTCCAGCCCTTGCAGCATCTCGGGGGCCTCCTCTGGCCCCACTCCAACAAGTCCATGTCTTTCCTATGTTAGGAGCTCCAGAGCTGGATACAGTACTCCAAGTGGAGTCTCCCCAGAGCAGAGGGGAAGAATCACCTCCCTTAATGCTAAAAAGCGACTCAACGGCCTAACCCCGTACGCGGCGTTCAGACCCTAGATGGTTCTCGAGAACATCCGCTGCCAATCACTGCAGTGCCGGTCCCTGAAGGTAGCACTTATACTACGGTGTTTCACAATTCCTCACATGCCCTCCGACGTTCAACTTGAAGCAAAACCCACGCCAAGTCAGTTTAGGGAGCACAGGGGAAGCTGCTGGAAAGGATTCTCGAGGGAAACATCACGGGTCAGGAGTGGGTGGTAACAGAAGTCAAGACGCCCTTACTGTACTGACGCGGCATATCTGCCCGTGGAACTCAGGGCAGTAGCAGGCTCCGCTGAGCGGACACTTCTCCACGGGTTTGCCACGATAGATGGGTCGATAAGAGGCAGCACAGATGTCAAAGGGGTTGTGCATGTCATAGTTGAGCTGGTAGGTGTCAGTGGGATTCTTCTCACACGCTGACAAGATCTTGCGAGTCTGCAAAAAGCAACCACGTTGACCCCAGGGGCAGCTAGGAAGCAGTCCAAATAGGGTCTGCCACAGCAGATATTTCTGCCCGTGCACCTCACAGACATACCTGTTGGGCCACCTCGGGCTTCGGACCCAGCTCCAGCAGCCGACGGGCAAAAGTAGCAGCTGTCTTGAAGTTTTTGAGTTTGAAAAAGAGGTTGAGAGCAGTACGCAGCACCAAGATCATGTGGACGGGCTGCAGGTTGGAGTGGGTGAAATAGGCAGCCATCTGTGTTAGGGAGGAGGGAAAAGAGGGATACAATCGCTATCAGCCACGCAAATAACTAGATGCCCCGAAAATGCTGCAAGAAACCCCTCCCAAGTAAGCCACATCTGCTTTAAAGGAGGAAATGACAGAATTCGGGATTGCCAATGCCTTTTTAAACCCAAAGGGTTAAAAGTATCTCACTCACAGTGAAGAAATTCACAGAGTTTCTGTACCTCGCAGATTCGCTTCTGCTGCTCCAGGGTCTCTTTGGGCAGCTTCTTCCGCTCAATCTCCATCGAGAGTCCTACGATATACTCCCGGCAAATGGCTATCAGCTGCTGGGCCTTTCAGAGAGGGAGACAGAGTCAGGTCTTCGGCCTCCTGCCCCACGGGCACGCAGTCAACGGACAGAAAAGTCTGCCTCTCACCTCAGCAATCTCCTGCTTGTTGTCCACCACCAGCAAAGGCACGCTGAGCAAGATGGAGCGGAACTTCTCCACGGCCTCCTCAAACTTGCCAGCCGTAGTGAGCTGGTAGCAGAGCTGCAGGCGCTGGATCAGGTCGTTGAGTTTCAGGCCAACGGCAGGGAGGGCGTTCTTCAAGCCAGCTTCTTTCCTGGGGGGCACCAAAGAGGGGTTGGGGGTACAGACGGGACCACCGCAGAGACCAGCAAGAACACGCATATCGTCAGCTCAACTGCAACTTGTCTTAAACGTTTTGACCTAGGGCCATGCTGGTTTACTTTGCCATTAGCTTAGCACAAAAGACATCTGTGCGTCCGTAATTCTGCTACCCACGACACCCAGCTCTCTCCGCATTAGCGCAGGCTGAGAAGTCTGGCTCATTTTGCTACAGCAGCTTCCAGGCACCACTGTAAAAACACACCTGTGGTTCTCTAGATGCCTCAGACCAGCTGTGTCAGAGGCAGAGCATCAGTGCTAGAAAACACAGCATCCCAACTGCCTCACCCTGGTTTAAATCTCTGAAAATAAAGCAAAGCAGTTCTTTAACTGCTTTATCTTTACATCTAACAGCAGGCAGCTGAAAAATCCCACTAAAGACAGACTGCTCCCTGTTCATATCCAGCAAGCCGGAAGGTTCTTCCCTTCACAACAGAGGGAGGACGCATTTCTGGCTACAACCCATCAAGGGGCCTGGGAGGTATACGGCACAAAGAACAGAGCACAGAAAAAGGAGCTAACCCGATCGCTTACCAGTTGCGATGTGGGTATCCATACATGGTAGGGAGACACGGCAGGGCTTGGTAGGTCGTACGGCCACGGGCATAGGTCTGCAGGAACAGCTGCTTGTAGGGTCCGAAATTTGTTACTCCCACCTGGTCATGGAGGAGCTGAAAAAAACCCATCGATTCACTGAGTAGAAGTTGGCCAGGGCTGTACAAAGGCCACAGAGACATCACCCAGGCTCACAGCACCTTGTGTTTTATACCCAGAGAAAACACAGCACAAAGGGACACAAAACAAAGCTTCAGACTGGATCAGAGACGCAAATACACGGGGACAAGGGCACTGTCTTTTCCCTAGGAACTCCAGGGGAAACTTACTCTCATTGCTGTCTCAAATGAGCCTGCCAGAACGTGGTCAACAGGAAGCTGAGAATTGTTACACCACACCTACAAGAACGGAAGAGAAGCATATGCGAGAGGAATTGTGTATATGCACACATTTGTCTTACCTACCCTTATCACCCCGAACTCCCCTAAAAAATGTTCCTATGCTGTGCTTACAGATGAGTGTTAACAAGAAGGACTGAACCCCCAAAAAAGAAGCACTGAAGTAGAAAGTTTCTGAGAAAGACAATCGAAGACTTGTGCCATTACCTGAGCTGGGCTGGTGCCCTTAGTGGGCGGCACAAAGAATCCATCCTCTGCTGCTCCTGCTGGACCAGCAGGAACATCCTGGGGGAACACACAGAGCAGTGATTAGTGTGGAAGCTTCCAGCACTCAGATAAAATCAGAGCTGGCCACAGCTGTGGTGACCAAGTCTCCCAAGAAGCCTACAACACATTTGCCCCACCTCCACCACCACAAGCTGTCATTGACTTGCCAAGTAACTACAACTGGGCCACTTAAGAAGCCTCCCAGAAGCCTCCTACCAGTTCAGGGGGAAGATCCAAATCTTCTTCGACTTCCCATCCACCTCCTTCTTCCTGTCCTTTACCCAGACCTTCCTCTCCAAAGCCTTCTCCAGCATCCACAAAGCCATCTGCACGGAGGGGGCGAGGGGGAAATAGTCAGAGCTCTTACCCAGACACACACTTAAGACTTCTGCAAGAAAAACTCTTGGATTCACCCACCTTCATCCAGCTGCAACTCTGCATCTTCTCCCCAGCCTTCGGTGCCAACAGTGTCGATATCAATATCAGCAGCCAAGGCCCCCCCTTTGCCTACAAAAAGAGTAGGGTCCTTCGTTTACTCATCTCTGAGTGGGTCAGGTGTTAAGCGAAGAATTATGTCAGCACCCTCCCCTCCAATTGTCAAGTCTCATCTTGTGTTAAAAGGCCAAAGATTTGAGAGATTTGCTAAAGACGGTGTAAATGCCAAGCCAGATTCCAACCTCTGGTAGTAACACATAAAAAAAAATGAGGTTAACAGCAACGGTTCAGGAGCCACGAAGATAAATATCTCCATTCAGCTTAACACAACTTTCCAAGTACAAAGCAATACCTTTGCTGGCAATTGTTCCTTCGAAGAACCCCTTGGAGACTGTCAGCAATGGCCAGTTGGTATCCAGAGGCATTACGGGAGCAGGAGGCTGCAGCAGCTTTGCGTTGTGATCAATGTCTGGAATCTGAGCAGAGAGAAGCAGAAAGTAGTTAAAGGCCACATAAGGAAAATCCCATTCTTTGACCTCCCTGCCCCCAAGCAGCACAGACGGTCTCGAGCTTGAGAAGAGGTGACTGGAACGGAGATGGTTCCTCCCTCCCAGAAAGGAGCTGCCTAGCCAGTCACACCAACACCAGATCCCACTGACGCCTTCTTCCCAAACTCTAGAGCTCTTGCAATGAAGTAGGAAGCATTAGTCACTTTGCTAACCGTTTCCTTTTCAGGATCAAATGTTTCCTTCAGGCTTTCAGCTTCCTCATCCAGACCATGAGTTGCAGCCGTGAGATAGGCCAGGGACTCTGAAATGAGATATAACTAATATAAACGTTTGTTTTTCACTGCCTAGAGAAAGAAAACTTCTCATACCAGCGCACATGGTCACACTATCACAAAGGAAAGATTAGCAGGTGTAGAATCACACCCTTAGGGGTAGCACTGAATTTAGGACTGGTATGTGCAGGCAGCAACTGACCATTTGAACATGCTCTACAGTTGATTCAGGTCTCCTGGATTATATTCGAGCTCTCAGGTGACTTTCTGCTCGTCCGATTCAGTTTCTCAAGTAAGGGATTACACTGACCTGCCTCCAAAAAATTGTTGTTCATCCCAACAACCTCTCCAGCTTCTCCCCAGCCCAGAGACAGATGTTAGCCTGCCGTTACTCACTTTGCCCACAGTTCTTCAGGATCCTCACTCTCTCTGCCACATCTCCTAGATACAAAGCATTCTGGTAGTGGCCGCTCATATCTTTACGGATCTCAGCTAAATGAAACGAAAAAAAGAAGTCATGGTAACTTTGCCGTTCTTGGCCTCCACTATGATGCCACTCATTCCCTCTGGGAATTGCATGCAGATTCTCTTATCTCATTCTTCTTTGCCACCAGCCTGGCACTCACCTATCTTCATCATCTTCCGAAGCTTCTCCAGATTGCCAGTGATGAGATAGAGGAAGGAGAGCCTATCAAAGTTCTTGGTGCGCTGGTAGCACATCTCCACAATCTGGTGATTTCCCTGCAGCAAGGCCACTTCTCCTAGTTTCTCCCAGCAATTCTTATCATCCAGAGCTTTGGCTGCTTCCAGAGCAATCTAACAAGAGAATTGATAGGGTTACAAAGGCTTTGCAGAAAGCAGTTTTCTCTGCAGGCTTCTGTTGATAACGCCCATAATGGAAAGCACTGGATTGCAAGGATCACTGCACTAAATCATTCCCCCAGCTGAGGGCATGCACCTTAGTAAGGCTGCTGTCATCCGCAACTCTATCACACTCAACTCATACCTCTCCTTCCCAATACTCCTCCTCGCAGAAAAGGCAAAGGTTTCAAGTGATGCTCCAAAGGACATGCCCTTCTCACAGCACCGCCTGCCTCCTCACCTCAATGTTGCCACACTCCAGTGCCAGGCTGAAACGGGTCTTCTCATCCTTGACAAAGTGCAGGGCCACCTCCGGGTAGCCCTTTTTCTGCAGGTAGGCAATGATGGACTGGCCCACAAGCTTAGCGTTCCTCACCATGTGCAGCACCTGCAAAGAAAAGGCCCAGGCACTGAAGCTGTCAACACCCCTCGCGAGGGACTTCATTTTACCCTCAGGTATAGGTCAAGGAAGAGCGCAGGGTTTCTCACATCTCCTCACCTCATCATACTTTCTGTTGATCAATGCCAGCTTGAATTTGAATTCAGTGGGATCAATAGTGAGGACCCTGGGGCGGCACTCTCTGTCCAGGCAGTACACGTTGTTCCCCTTCACACGGGTAACGTAGATAGGCAGGTCCAGGGTGCGGATAATTCCATGATCCCTATTGCCAACACACAGCACACGCATGACACGCATGACAACACATCTGTATGGTTACGTTCCCTACCTCAAAGGCGGCTCAACACTCTATACATTATTTTAACCAGGATTATAAAAGCAAACCCCATTCAGACGAACAGTGCAGCCATCCAGCCCAGCAATAAAATACCAGCGCACAGGATAAGCAACCAAACATGAGTATTTAGCTCTAGCTGTCTTTGGGTACGTCCACGCTGTAATAAAAGTGCCGTTTCACAAGTACCAGCTTTGATGTCAGCAAAAAAAAAAAAAAACCCAACCCCATGGTAGTCTGCACAAGGCCTGCAAGTTCAAGGACTCGGCACCCAACTCCCAGACTCACCCCGTGGTGACGGCGTATTTGATGTGATTGCTGGTGGTATAGATGAAAACACCGCTTTCGTCCCAGGCACCACTCTTGACACGAATGTTTTCATGGATATTACACAGCGACTCCAGCTTTCTGTTGCAGATCATGATGGCTGGAGAGGAAAGCCAAAAAAGTAAGGTTAGGGAACCCTCTGCTGTTAAACACCTGGCTCTGAATTACAGCTTCTCTCTTCCGTAGTCCCAGCAATAGAGACTATATTCAAGAGACACTAAGGAGATGAGGGAAAACAGAAAAAAATTGTCGCCATCTGCCTTTGTTTTAGGAAAGGGATTAGCTGGATCCTTCCTGAGGAGTCCAAGAAGCCCTCTGTTTTACAAGCTTGTGGAAAGGTTTTGCTGAAGAGACAAAGTGGAAGGGCCCACAGTGTGAATGTCCTCAGCTGCACCTTCCCTGCTAGCCATGGCACTGAGGGGATTCTCTAGCAGGGACTCTGCCCCCATCAAGGGAGGAGCTACTGTGCGCTAAGATCCGGGTGGAACACTATTCCTCCCCCTGCTTACCATGCTTTGCCAGCAGAGCTACGTGGGACATGTCAGCCGACCAGATGACGTATTTCACCTTGGAGATCTTCACCGAGGCCAGAGTTCTGGGAAAGGAGAGCACTGACATCAGAGAGGTGAACAATACCCCTCCACAGCAAGCTCTGTGATAAAGCTGTACGATAACTACCAGCGCCCAACACCCTGAACCCAATTTACAGATGCTCTGAAGCCCCTTTTTGCAGTTCTGAAGCTATAAAATCATGCGGCAGAACTCTGTCTCTGCAGTCTCCAGTAGAACAAAACAAACCTCTCTCCATACCTGTGCAATAAATAATATATTTGAGTGACAACTGACTTAAAAACCTAGATTTCTGAGGAGGTTTTAGGGATGGATTTAACAGAATGAGGGAAATAAGGTATTTCCAAGCAGCATTTGCATCGTTTAATTTACTTGTAACTTTCCCAACTATACAAGAAAAACAAAGGCATACAAATAAGGAAATGAGTTCTGGGAGGTAAGCGATGAACATACACAGTATCTATCCGCAGATAATCCAGAACCTTCTCAAGCCTACAAAGATGGCGAAAAGCACCGATTCCTTGCCTGTTTCTTTGTGGCTAACGACACGTGTACCACCACAAACATGCTACCAAAAGAGCATTTTGAGCAGTTATAAAACCTAAGGGACAAGACATCAGGCAAGCTTAGCTTGATTGAGTTTGGGTTTTTTGATTTCTCTCCACTTTTATAGCACCCGACTCTGCAGTCACAGGATTTACAAGGGTATGGCACATCTCCCTGTGATCAATGGCACGATGCCTGCAGCATAAA
This sequence comes from Ibidorhyncha struthersii, assembly GCA_013398815.1. Lineage (NCBI taxonomy): Eukaryota > Metazoa > Chordata > Aves > Charadriiformes > Charadriidae > Ibidorhyncha > Ibidorhyncha struthersii. The sequence goes on along the minus strand of VZSZ01009684.1, from coordinate 51,397 downwards.
TTGCACCTTGGCTATGTTTACACTCTGCTCTTCGTAACAGTTGTTAGCCGTGGTTTGGATCGGTCTGACGCAGCCTGCAGCTGATGCTAAATTCTGGAGTGCATTAATAGCTATTACTTGTCCCCAGAGGGCGTACGCCAGCAGGATTACAATATTAAAACTTCTCCCGGCAGACTGAATCTTACCGCTTCTGCTGCACGTCAAAGAGGGTGATGGAGTCCGCGTCTCTCAGTAACAGGTTCCCTGTGCCAGCATAGAAAATCTCATCACAGTTCGGCACCTGCACCTTCTTCGTGATCTCATTCTTCAGGTTTTTGATTAGGATCTGCCATTTGATGAGAGGAAATGGAAGAGCACAGGACAGTTAGGTAGATTCTACAAAGAAACTTAGGATTATTTTAACTCGGAATTTTTGTATAGCTAAACCTCAGTGACAAGAGCCCAAAATAAGAGCTGCAGCCTTTCTTGAAGCAGGATCAGACTTTATCCTGCTAGAAAACCCAACTGCAAGTTTCCCAGGGCGCAGACGCAGCGTACCCTTTCTTTTCAGCCCCAGCGTTGTCATTACTAGCTGGCTGATACCACCTGCAAGCCCTCTCTACAATGGCTACATGAACAAAGTAAAGATTAGGGAAAAGCGAGAGCGAACACAGTGTAGACAGAAAAAGGAAGTAAGGAAGTTAAGAGAGGAGAACGGCAAGAGGAGAAAGGGAAGGCAGGGAGGAAAAACAAACAGGTATGAAATAAACTTGAATTTACTGAGCAAAAATGAATTATAAAAAAAATCAAAGGGGAAAAAAAGAAAAAATATGGTATCCTGCATGGGGCAAAGAGCAAGACTTTTCTTCCCCATTGCATCAAGTTAATTCAAGCAGGGAAAACTTTCCACTATGTCTTTCCCCCTTTTTTCTCCTATTGCACTCCACAAGTGAGAACAAAGAGCTTTATTAAAAATCTAACCTGTATTTTCACCATTTCCTCATTACTTTCATGCTATGAAAGTGACCCGGGTGGCTTCCCAGTCCTGTTCAGGTCAGCTTTCATTCCTGAACTCACCCACTGTAGCAGGTTTCCAGCAACTGAGCTAAGATTTACTGTCAGAGAAGTTAAATAATATTTCAACTCATTACATTTTCACCGCATTAAATTTCTTCATGTACGTCTGCAACCCGCGTGCTACTGACAATGCTTTGCCAGTCTACTTGGATCTCCAATAATTCTGTTAACCCAATCTCCCCGCTTTCCATCTGCGTGCTTCCAAAATGACAACATATCCCGTTAAAAAGATGACCCTATTAAGCTTGTCCCCTTACCGAATGCATGCGATCCAGGACTGCAAAGCGGTTACGAGCTACCCACACAGCTGTTAGCCCGGAGGAACGTTTCCCTTCGGGGGCTAGGGAGAGGAAAACGGCAGGCAGTGAATAAAACCTCTGGCAGGCTCTTACAGCAACACATTAGTCAGTCTTGTTTGATCCCATCTTGGCTGTTGTAGCTGCTTCCTACTAATTCATGTTTAACCTGAGGCTATTCACAAGACTCATTTCCTCCCCCAATGTCCTTTCGGATCTCCATGTGGCCAGCGCCAGCCCTTCTCTCCAGCCAAGGCACAAGACAAGTGGCTGGCTGTACCGCCAACGCCACTGCTTGGCGCTGAGCGGGCCATCCTGGGCGACAGCACCGTCTGTCAAGCTAACGAGCAGAGCCTCGCTGGCCAAACGAACGGAGCAGCGAGGGTCCCAGCTTCAATGTAAGCCCCCCTCTCTCCCTCTCCCCCCTGCAAACCGATATAACGAGCTGGAGGAGAGAGGCTGCACTCTCCCCAGCACGCAGCTGTTCTCCCCGTTTTAAAATGCTAATACAAACACAGCACTCCGCACGTCAGACAGCGCAGAAAGCACCGTACCGCAGGACGTGCTTCAGATGTGAAGGCTTTTTGCAGCAGCGGAAGGGAAGAGAGAAGTGAAGGCAAAGAGCCGCTGCTGTTCCGGTAATTTTTCTTTTAGGTCTCAGCCCCTTTTCTCACCAGTCCTGCTGCTCAACACAAGCAGTTTTGGAGACTCACCCACTAACCAAGTGCTATTTCACCATGCACGGTGCTATTCGTAACAGATCTACATCCCGACAAGTGATGATTTAAACCTGATCGCTTCGCCCCTCAGCCCTCATTTACTACCCAACATGAGAAAGACTTGTCTGAATTCAAGTCCCAGCTCCACGTGGGGTTTTCTGATGGCAGCTTCACCCGTTTTTCTGAATCTCCGCCATTCACCATTTTTAAGGGCTTTAAGTCTTTAGCACTGACTGTAGATCAGGCAGAAAAATCACTGAAATATGTTACCCACGAGACTGTTAAAGAGTTAAAGCTTAGCTACCTTTGTAGGTCAGGTAAATAAGCTGAAGGGCATGAGGAAGATGACCCCAAGGCACATGTTAAATACCTACATGATAGTCCTGGAGATCATCAGAAAGTTGCATATATAGAAGCTTCTTGGAGAAGATACATATCAACCAGTAGAATTTTATGCTATTCTTGAAAATGCACTAAAAGCGCATGGTTTTTATGAGGTCTAGACGTTTCTTCCTCTAGAAGAAGTATAAGCCCTTTCCTCACTTAAAAGGTGACAAGCTGGGCGTCCCAAGACAAGTCAGCTTTGAACATCTCAAACTAAGCATTTAAAGTATATTCAGTAATGTCTAACCTATATAAAGTTACTAAAAAGCTGCCTTTCTCTTTCTCTCTCCAAATGCACCTGCTGACTGTACTCAGCAAAGAAATCTTCCTTTCATTAGACAAACAGAAATCAATAAATCTATGAACAAGTGAGCTGGATTCCAGTCTAACTCATTCATCACTCCCACTCATTTCAAAATCTTTACTGCCGTGACGACAGAGGCAGGAGGAACCAGCTGGAGTTTCAGATCCCAAATGGAATTCATAGTTAGGAGAAAGAATTATATTTTTTTTTTTCCTAAATCATGCTTTGACTTGTAAATTGCACAAAACTGATCTGGAATTTGCCGAGAGAAAGAATGACTACTGGCACCCTGGCACTGTCACTTTTACAGCCACTTTTCAGAATATAAAACCTCTTAGAACAAAACATATCTGGTGAAAATCCATCTTTGTTGACAAGCCAGGAAGGCTGCCTGCTGCGTCGAAAGGGAAAACGGAAAGTTCCTAATAACAAAATTATAAAATATATATTTGTAGCAGTAAAAGTTTGGGATGAACATGAATTTTTCAAGTCAGTGTCGCGTGATATAGTGAGCGGGAAACCTGCCAAATGACGTGTGCTGTGGGGGCACTGGGAAACACGGAGAAAGAGTCCAACAAGAGAGGCTTAGAGAAACGAAGCTTTTTTTATATATGTAACACACACACACAGAGCTGGAGAGAGGAGAAGGGCACGGCTACGCAGTAATAAACACTCACAAGGATTAATGTGAAATAAGAAATGCCTACCATCCGGATTCTGGGAGTCTGCATCCTTGGGAATGGTGTATAGGTCGTAAGTACTGTTCTCTAAGTTGCTGGCTCTCTGCAGAGAGGGAGGAAAACCCCATTTTGAGATAGGGTTTCACAGAACCAACATTCACAGCCTCGTGGAAGGTTCTTTAGCGCATTACGCAGCAGAACTGACTTACTGTGCAGAGAAGGACAGCGTTCTCAGCTGGGTTGTACGACATGTTGAACACAGGGAACTTGGAACCACTGAAGAAGAGTCATGAAGAAAAGAGAAAGTTAGAGTGGAGCAAGATTATTTTTACCAAAGTCGCCTTCTGATAAACACTCTTCTTTTTCTGAAATATACCAAGTACCAAAAAAGTTCAGTTTTGATTAATTTCCTGAATCAAAACCACTTGGAAACACTGTAAGAATATCAACGCTTTATAAATGAAAGAGCTGGCTCTTTAGTTTGAAACTTAAAACTACTTAAAGAAAATTTGTATCTACGCATAGACGAAAATGGACCTAAAAAACTCCCTGTAGGTTTTGTAAGTTCATTTTTCACTCTGAGGGTGGTGAAGCACTGGAACAAATTGCCCAGGGAAGTTGTGGAGACCCCGTCCCTGGAGGTGTTCAAGGCCAGGTTGGACGGGGCTCGGAGCAACCTGGGCTGGGGGGAGGTGTCCCTGCCCAGGGCAGGGCGTGGAACAAGATGATCTTTAAGGCCCCTTCCAACCCAAACCATTCTATGATCTGACAGAAGAGTCAGTTGACAATGAGGTATGTGAATAGAACAATCGGACCTATCTGTAAGCGAGAAACTAACAAGGGATTCAGGATACTGGCAGCACCTCTCGTAACACGATGAGCACTCATCTCCTACCTTCGCAGCTGCATGACAGCAACGTCTTTTGAACTGTTGAAGTCAAGCTGGCGGAGGAAACGGTCCTTCACATAATACAGCATGTTTCCGTGCACAGCATATGCAGGGCGCTCACGCTCCAGTTTGAACACAATCATGCCACCGTCATGGCCTGAGAAAAAGGCATGGGAGAATTCACATGAGAAAAAAACACAGGATTTAATTCACACATTACGAAGGTGACACTACCGAGCCTTTCAAACCAAGAAAGAGCCAACAGAAATCATAACCAATGACTGCCAGCCACATCTGTCACTCCTCAGCCTGACTGAATTCAGTGATTCTACTTCTTTCCTAAGGGTCCCCCCCGCTTTAGGCTTCCTTACAGATCTAAGATCTGACACCCTTCTAGAAACACTTTGCGTCGCTGTTGCGCATTTCTTTAAGTGTTCTTAGTGTTGCTTAGCCTTAGAGCACTCAGCCAGTTAATGCAGAGGCTATCTTGTTCTAACTTTGAACTGCAGCTGATACAATGAGATTCTGCTCCACTAAATAAGGATCTTTTCCCTACGATACGTTTAATAAAACCATCTGCGAGTCACTGTGTTCTGGAAAGTGGGCTAAAGAAAAACAAATCCTATATAAATTTCCTATACGGAATACATTTTCTCTTCACAGCAACCTGTCAGACACAGAGTAGAAGGTTTCTTTTACCTGCAGCAAACAGGTTGAGGTTGGGATGAGCAGCCAATACCCAAAAGCGATCATGATCACGCCGAAAGGTCTGGACACCCGTGCTAAATGTGCAAGAGAAGGAATATAAACAAAATGGAAACCTTGCTGTAAACTGCAGTATCCAAAATGAAGATCCCAAGCTTTGCCATACAGACCACCTCTAGCATTCAGCATAAGGAGTCCACTGAGAGTTCAAAACACTGTATTCAAAGCCTTCTGTCAAAGAATATATTCATTTAACATATTTTGAGCAGCAGTATTACTACAGAAGTCAGCCCTCTTCCACTTGCTTTCAGACGATTACAACCATTACATCCCAAAGGGACAGAAAACGTGAAAAACGACTTCTCACTCATGAATTACCGAACACTAGCACTGATGTTTGAAGAACTGCTAGTGTTCAGTTTCTCCAAGAATAACAGTAGGTCTTTCACATGTGTAAAAACTTTCATCGTGTGATGGAGTGACATCGTGTGACAAGCACTAACCGTTTAGACATATCCCAGACACGGATGCTCTTGTCTTCCGAATTGCTGAGGATTAATTCCTGTCGCGGGTGAAAGACAGCGCACGAGACGTTGTTGTAATGCCCCCGGCAAGTGTCAACCTCCCAGGCCTTCGATTCTAACCAGAAGTGGAAAAGAATGAGGAAAATAATGCTTAAACAGGTTAAGCACTGTCATAGCAGATGCACAGTAAGCACTTTATAATCTCTCTCTAACCATTAGCGCAGCTCAACTAAGAGAAACAGATAAGCCAAGTGACTAAAGAGGTGCTAAGAACTGTATAGAGTTTAGCTGGACTGAGCTGACAAAAGCACAACCATTCCTGATGGAGGGCTTCTGGCTCTCAAATCGCCTCCCTTTCTTATTCCATCGGTGCATATTCAAAAAACTTCAGAGTCAAGTTTTTCTACTCCTACAACCATCTGCTCAGCCGTGTGTGCAAATCTTAAGAAGCTAGAAGTGTTTGCTAGACAACTGAGCTCTCCTCAAATTGCAAAAGCCAATGCTGCTTGGGATTATTTACCACTCTATCATACAGACATGTCTGCAAAGTAAATTACCCCCAGGTTCAAACATAAATTTCAACTTTTAACCCCCTTCTCCCTGTGGGCTCCCCCTGGAGAATCCTCTTACCGTTCATCCGCCAGATCTTCACTTGCCGATCATCAGCTCCCGACACAATAAGTGGCATTGTGGGGTGGAAGGCAGCCCAGTTCACCCCACGATCGTGGCCCTACAGGCAAAAAGAAAACAGTCACTTGAAGCAATTCAGTGACTGAATGAAACGAGCAAAGGAAGGACAAAGCAGCAAAGACTGCAGACAGGCTTGCCAAGACACAGCTTTCGCTATTTTTTATGCACCATGCTGCTCATCCCAAATGCTTACAGATAGTAAGATTACAGATGCCTGCAATAATAGGCTTTGCAGATACCATTCTTCACCAGTAGAGCAAAGCTCGGCAGCAGAGCAGCGCCACTTCCTAGCTTTAACAAGCCCTTACAGAAGGCTGTCACTACCATAATCTCCTCTGTTACTCCAGTAATGCAAGGTAGTAACATCTGCTATTCAACTGAGCTTTTGGCTATACAGAGAAAGCTGTATCTGTTTGGTTACGGTGCAAACATCCCCAGATTTCAGATTTTAAACTCAGAAAAAGTAACACCACGTTCTACAAGAGCATATAACTCTACAGAGCTGAGTCGGGTGCTTGAACTCTTTTTTTCCTCTGCTATTTTCCTAGGCTTTTAGAGGATCATCTGTATCACAGAGATTTCATTAAATAAATCTGAAAAGGCTGTACTGCACACACACATTGACACTGTACCTCGAGAACGTGCTTCACAACTGCATCTGTTGTCCCAAACAAATCCACCCCTGTTATTCCCCTGACATCCGATTCCACAGCTCCAGGGGACAGGTTCTTCTTCCTTAGGCCTTGTGGAACAAAGAGGAAGGAGAAGCAGGGGTGGAGGAAGCAAAAATTATATTATCAAGACAATGTTCCTAATTTACCAACAAGTTGAGCGCTCTCCTGTGCCATTTACACACATCTGCAGGTGGAAACTGGGAACTTGAAAGAGTGGAAGAGGGTGAGAAACATCCAGGACCCCCTTCCACTTCCTCCAAAAGGAAGCTCAGATTAGACGCACCAAAAGGAAAGCCTGCAATGCAGCAAATCGTATGAAGGATCACCTCAGCTCACAGGGACGCAGACAGCGGTACCTCAGAAAGGGACTGACACATTCTGATTTCCCCCCCTCTCACCCCTTTGCTAATCTGAACTTGCACCTTTCAGGGGACTTTCACCCATGAGCCTTTGATGACATCTTGGTTATGGATTTGGACAACCCGCCCAGACACACAAAGTATTTTCAGGAGCTAAAACTATACAAAATAAAGCCTGGTCCCGATTCTGAAGAAAACAAAGTCATCCAACTTAAAACAGAGGTGTACCTGCTATCCTTCATTAAAACCCAACAGAACACAATAGGGAAACTGAGAACTGAAAAAAGCTTCTCCTCCAACAGCGCACAGTGAAAAGACTGTACATCCAACACTCTAAAATACAACTTAGAAAATATGCTTTTCCATTTAAAAGTACTTGGCCCAAGGATGCTATTTATCAAGGATAAGAAAAAACTGTCTAGGATAAGAGCAGAATTGCACTGGTACGGATGCCAACATAGAGGGAAGAGTAAGAAAAAAACAAACAATACCAAAGACAAAAATTACTATTTTCTTGTTGCAATTCTGATTCCCAAACCCCTCAAGGATTACCAGCTCAACATCTCAACAACCTCTCTGGCGAAGTTAGTCTAAAAAAAACAAGATGTTAAGCAGCGTCTCACAGCAAAGCACAAATGCTCAGCGTAGAGTGAGGTGCACATGAAGATGGTCCAGGTAACGGTGAATGACTTGAATGGCCGAGTAGATACTTCTACAAAGCTGACACAAAGTACCCCAGAAAGAAGGAATAAAACATACATAAACCAAGAAAGATGAGTGAAGTAACACAAGACTTTTAGAAGAGAAAATACTTGAGCCTTTGACAAACCAGTGAAACAGGACTGGGACACAAGTGGAAAATTTCTGGCGTAACTGCACAAATCGAGAGGAAAGGCAGGACACTCACAGAACACACCAGCCTCCTGTGTCGCTCTGGGGAGGGAGCAGGGACAGAAAAGGGACTGGTAGCAGAAAGGTTGTTATTATGCATTCTGAAGACAGCTGTTAAAACACACCTGAAAAGGAGACTCAGCTCAACATGCACACGAGCACTCAGGAGAACACGTATTAAAACAACCGGAGTGAAGGGGCAACATGCTAACTGGACAACAAGTTGCAAGTTAGGAGAGAAGGAAGAAGACAGACAGTCCTTTGCAAATTCTTTTGCTCTACTCTCTTCTTCAGTGGAAACTAAAGAGGCCTCTTGGGTACAGACTCTTTCGTTGCTGGGCTCAGGTTCTTTCCTGTCCCTGTAATCCATCCACATTCAGTGGGCAATTAGAGAAGCGCAGGGGAGGCTGAAGTTGTACCAAAGGTTTTGACAGCCATCAACATACATCCACTGAGGGTGCTCAGGCAGAGGTGGTCTAGGTCTACAGACGCTATCTGGGGACTCTCGGCTCAGGTCCTCCCAGTCCCAGGGCTTCCAGCATCACCAGCCCAAAGCCTCAGGTGATCCTCACCTAAGCTGGTCATCCAGATGGACTAAACAGAGCCCTGACAGAATAAGGGTGTTTCCTGCCAAGCATCAGACATCGACATTTGCCAACCATAAGTAAGGTTAAACAGGAGTTGGTGCGTGATGTTAGAGCTCACACAAAAGCACTCTGATCAGGGTAAGACCACTAACACCTTCCTCGTGGATTAATACTTATAAAGAGAGAGAGAAAGACAGAAGATTATTTTGTAGTTTCTGCAGGCTATAATATCAGCGTCATGAGCAAGGACTTCATTCCACAGCACAGATGAATAATACAACACATGCACTTTTATATATATTAACAAGCTTATTCTGACTGCATTCACACAGTTTCTCTCAGGAGATCAGCAGGAAACAGACCCTTTAACCCTGACCGTACTTGTTTTACATTGAAGATCCTTTACCAGCAGGTTTCAAAACAAGGAGCACTAACTCTATAAGAACTCAAAATAACAGGGCCACCTTCACATTCCGGCACCCAGTCCAGGTCACACTGCTCACCCCCCACACTCCGCTGAGGCTGCCAACAGAGCCGACAGTTTTGGGAGGAGGATTTTGGAATGCGACCTTTAAACTCATTTAACTGAGGGCATCAAAGAACCAGTGCTCATAATCCGAAAACATGCTGAAAAAAAAATCCCTGATATCAGCAGCAAGTTAACAGCAGCGCTCAGAAATGGAGTTAAAGCTCCACACCAAATGATGCTCTCTCTGATCAGGATTATGAGCACAACAGACATCAGAGAAAATGGGGAAATAACCCTTCCCAGGAGACTGCTAGAGCCAGAACAGAATCCTGCTAAGGACCTAAGTCATTTTGGGGAAAATTTGGGAAGTGGAATTGTATTTTGAATGCGTTTCTCATCTCTCTAGTTTTTTTCCAAACACTAGTATTCTCGCAGTGTTGTGTCTGACTGGAGTGACAGCTGAGTCAATAATTCAGTATGTCTCTAAAACCCCTCATCACATATCAGCTGAGAAAAACAAAAAAGGTCTGTACCATCTCCAAACCAATTTGGCAGCTGGAACTCTGCTGAGAGAGAGTGTTTGTGGGAGAATGCAGCAGCAAAGCTTCCTAGCAGAATAGCTGTTAAACTCCCCATGCTGGCAGTACAGAGAGGGGGACAGGTTTTAAATAACAAGGATATCCTGTCCCCAGCCCCTGCTGTTGACACAGCTGGCCGTGTCTGAGCGTGTACTACAAATAACGCAGCGTGCCCAACCAAAACTGCAATGGCGAGAGCGGCAGGTCGGATGAAGTCCATCTCTGGAACAGTTTATGTTATAACACCACCAGTACTGGCCCCACCAGCCTCCCACCAAGCTCTTATCTCCATCTAATATTTTCTTAATTTCTAGCTTTTCATTTAGGGATCATATTTAATTCCATTAGGTCACCTTGTGGCCTAGGTGTAACTCGAAATAGCTAAGATATCAGCAAAGCACTTTTCGACTTGCAACTCCTGCTCCCGACCTTTAGGCCACTCTTCATTTTATAAAACAGACGAGCAGACTGAAAAAGTTGAAAGAATCCCTAATAATATTATCTTCCTGTCACCACCCGAAGCTAGGCTACCAAAAAAAAAAAAAAAAAAACAACCCCAAAAAGCAGATGGAGGCCTTTTTTTATCTTTCTCTCAGAACAAAAGACTTACTGCTGCCTCCAAGATTTTTGCAAGGGGATAAAGCTGATCCAGAAATCTCCAAAATCCTCTGGCACATGTGCAAAGCTGATCAGCTGACAGCATTATGTCACTTCTGACAGCAATACTCCTTGCCTATATTAGCTATAAAATCAGACTGGGAGATTAGGTTGCAGAATCCCCGTCTTTAGAGGTTTTTTTGGCTGCACAAAGCTACAGCTCATCTCGTCTACTGTCACAGAAAACTTGCTCCAAACAAAAGGGTGGACTAGACGATATCCAGAGGTCCCCTCCAGCCAACATCCTACGACGTCGTGAAAACTGAGGGGAATAGGTCCCCGACAACAGAGAATTTTTAATTTTCTGCCTGAGGTTCCTGCAGTCAACAGGCACTCTTCCTGCTCTTGGATGTGAACCCCTCTTTCCTGCCTCGCTTGGCTTTCAGCAATTGCAGTTTTGAAGTGGGCTTTGCCACTGGGTACCCCCTTGACCTGGGCAGCTCACCAGAAATATCCCAAACGCGCACAGTCTGATCCAAGCTGGCTGACACTACCAGGTCCTCAGAGGGGTGAAACTGGGCACACATCACATAGTGGTTGTGTCCTGTCAGCACGCTACAACAAAAAGGACAGAAAATACCATTTAAACATAAGATATATTAATAGACATTCCAATTTGCACCAACAGCAATGAGCTCGGTCTCAGGAAGGATGATGAGGAATACAGGATTGCTAAATGCAACTCTTTGAGAGTTAGCACAACTGAACACTGAACGCATTGGTTCTTACTGACAGCGTTCAAGGGCCGACTTTCTGATATCAATAACTTCACAGGCTTCGGCACTGACACATATTGCTTTAACCTCACAACATTTTCCACCACACAACACGTGCACATATGAACACAAGTCTACTGGCATCAGAATAAACAAGCAAACAACAAGACTGACAGAAATATCCACAACTGATCAGTTCTTTGTCAGCTCTATTCCTTCAACTAAGCACAGTTTCTGCTGAAAACAACAAATGAAAACAGCTCGCCCCCAAACCACACAATTATTTTTTTCAAGCACTCATTGATTTTACCAAACACAAGTTCTGGACTGCCAGTTCCAAACCCGAATGGTCTGGTCATCAGAAGCACTCAAGATCCAGGGATATTCCTGAAAAAACAAAGTATTCTGGATATGAAGTAAAGCACACCCCGGTCATTCACTCCCCGCACAGTATTTTCCAACTGTCCCCTGTAAAGACCCTTTTTAAGTCTTATTTAAGATCTTGTAAGGAGAATTTATGCCTCTCATGCCTCTACAGAAGGCCATTGTATCTGGGGCACCCTTATGCAAGTCCAGAACAATTTATTTAGCAAAGATTCCCATCCAGGGAAGCAAAAGGCAGACTCCCTTCCACACACAAAGGGAGCAGGCACCCGTCACTAGAATAAGCAGGAGAAGAGCTTACATGGTGGAAGAAGGTAGTGCGAATATAATCCAAGTGCCCGAGCAGAGTAAAGAGACAACGGCGCAGTTTGTAATTCCACACCTGTACAACAAAGAAGTAGAACAATGACATTACGTGCCACCGTCTGCTAGATTTTTTTCATGCTTTCTCACGTTTCAGTTCACCTACAAGCCTTTCCCTTCCATTTTAAAATATTTTTCTAGCTACAAAGAGACTTCAACTCACTGCAGTTAACTCCAGTGTCTCTGAAACAGGAGAATTACAATTCCCAAATACTATTTCCCACCCACCCACGCTCTCTCCTCATCTTTTAACTAGTTTCTTAGCACATTCCCTTCCCTGGATGATACCTTTTAGAGAACAAGAGCTAAAAGGATAAAATTTTACCTTTATTTTGTAATCATCACCTCCAGAGACAAACAGAGGCTGCTGTTTGTGGAAATCAATACCTCGAACGGGTCCTACAAATAGGAAGAGCAGGTTGGACACAGCAAGATGGCTGACAGCTGCAGCAGTCCTTTGTACCACTTAAAGACTACAATTTGCATTCCTCCTCACTCCTGTTACTATCAATAAATTAAGAGCTTAAAAGCAACAATAAAAAGTCATGTAACAGCCTGAGATCCCATTCCCAAACCTGTTCCTTTCCATCAAGATGCCTGCAACAGCCCATCCCAAAATACCCAGGCCCTTCAGATCCCTATTCACAGGTCCATTTTTTCACCAGACACAGAACTACCCCCGCATTTTACACACGCACAAGCAACATCCAGAGCCAACAAACTGGTCGCAAAGAAATACAGGCTGAAACAAAAAGAATCTGAAGTCAAACAGGCAGAACCCTCAGCAACACTTCAACAGAGCCTCCCTTCCTCCTCTCGCACCCCAGTCTTCCTCCCTAACAGGTCCCGACACCTCCCCCCCGCACACCGACCGTCGTGCTCGTCGAATTTGTCGATAAGGGTGCACATCCGATAATCCCACAGCTGGATGACGCCATTGTGCAGGCTGGTGAGGATCCATGGCCGCTTGGGGTGAAAGCTGAGCCCTGCCGAGACACAGAGAGACGTGACAGCGAGGCCTCCGCGCACCTGGTAGCCCAGAAGCCCGGGGGAGCCCTCCGCCCGCCCCCCCCCACTCAGGGACTCCAGGGGCGGGCGGGAGCTCCCGGCACGGCATCCCCGGGTCCCNGCTGCCGCGTGTGAGAACGTTCCCGGTCCCGGTCCCGGTCCCGGTCCCGCCGTTACCTTTCACCCGGGCCGACTTAGTCTCGAACTTGGTCAGCATCGCCCTCCGCCCCGGGCCTCGGCACCGCCACCGCCCCGGCCCTCCACGTCGGCGCCCCGGAAGTGCCCCCAGCTGACTTCCGCTTCCGCCACCTCCCCGACCATAGAGTGTCAGTCCTCCCGCCGGGGCAGAGCGGCTTCCGGCGGCGCCCATGCGTGACCGCGACGGAGGAAGCGGAAGGGCTGCGAAGATGGCGGCGGCGGGGAGAGTCTGGGGCAGCCGGGGGATGGAGGCTGCTGCGGGGAGCTGCCGGGTCCCGCTCCCGGTCTGGTGGGGGCCGCTCCGGGGGCTGCTTCTCGCTGTGCTGGCAGCGGGTGAGGCTGGCTGGGAGAGGGGCGGGGCGGGACGGGACAGGGCAGACACCCCCACCTCGGTTTGGGGCCGCTCCGCGACTGAGGCGGAGGTAGGGAGGGCCTCGCCTGGCCCCCTTTGAGATGGCGGCGCTGCGAGCCCTCGCCTGGCCCGCTCTGAGTTGGGGAGGGGCTCCTCTTTCTGTCCTGAGTTGGGGAGATGGCTTTTGAGATGCGGGGAGCCCCTGGTTTGTCCTCCTCTGAGGTAGGGCTATGTCTTCTCCCCAGGCTGCTGCCAGGGGAACTCTGTTGAGAGGAAGATCTACATCCCCCTGAACAAAACGGCGCCGTGTGTTCGCCTCCTGAACGCCACCCACCAGATCGGCTGCCAGTGTGAGTACAGCTGTTGCCTACATCAGTATTGCCCTTGTTCTCAGCGCTGTTTGCCCTTCTCCAATTCTGTGCCAGTAATGCTGAACATGCTGGTCTGTTTCTAATAAATTGAGGGGTGGAGACCTTTGAGAGACTGTGTTCCTGCAGACCTGGAAAATCCCTGCCAGGGCAGAGAGCAACATCTTAAGCTTGTGCAGTCAGTGCATGCACAGGAAAAATCCAGGCCACAGCTTGGTACAGGGCAAAGCTGTGAGTGTTGCAGAATGCATTGGGATTAACAAGGTACGAGAGAAAGGGAGCGGGGAGTGAAGAATTGAGCAGGTGATGCCTGAAGGGAGTGGAGGGTTTGGTTGAGCTGCTTGTGCAGCGCTTGTTAACTTTGTAAGGTTTTTTTTGCCATATTAAAATGGGAAAGGTAGGACTGCATGACCATTTAAATTAAAAGACAGGTAAGGGAACCCTACTCAAGCAGTATTCCCGGCTGAAGTCAGCGTGAGTCAGTGTTTTGCTCGTTTCCAATTCACTTTTGCTTCCACAATGAGCCACGCCCTGCAGTGGAGGTTGTCAGCTGCCACTACAGGGCAGCACAGATGCGCTTGGTCTGTTAGATAACTGAGGGTACAAGGTTCTCTGACTCCTCTTCCACCCTCTGTGTGAGCCTACCGTTCTGGCAGACAGCCGCACACAGTCCTGCCTTCCTGGTCACAGGCAATTTTCAACAATGACACCAGTTACTAACTGTGGGGGTTGTGCTTGTTTTTATCAGTAGATTCTTATGGAAGTGCTTTGTCTGTCACCCATTTTCTTTGGGACGAGGTGAAATGCCAAGCAGTGGACCTGCTTTCTTGCTAGTCCCCTTTGCTGTCACAATCTTTTGCCCCTTGTGCTCCTCCAGGTCTCGTGCTGAGCTGTCTTTGAGCTCCCAGTTTCTGAATTTGCAATCTTTACTCTTAAAGCACTGAACTGCTCCTCCGACTGTGGTCCTTGAGGCAGGTCATGGCTCCTCCGAGTGCGGTTCTGTCTCAGGGCCTGTTTCCTGCTGTCCTTCCATGTCCTCTTCAGTCACAGACTCATAGCGCTCAGTTAGCTGAAGGTCCTTAAGTGCTTTGATGTGCTTAAACAAAAGATCCTTTCAAAGCATAAGTGCTTATTTCCTAATCTATGCTGTTCACCTTTTTTCTTTCCCTCCTAAAAGACAGTGTTCCTTTTTCTGTCCTGCTCTAGCTAAATGGTGCCACTTTACCAAATCCCTTCCTCCAGCGCTCTAATCCCATGAGCTGTTCTTCCCAGTAACGTACTGCCCTGCTGTTCCGGGGTGGTTTGGGGGTGTGAATGAAGTAGATCACTGTGAAACGTGAAGGGCGCGCTCTCTTCCTACAGCCTCCATCAGCGGAGACACGGGGGTGATCCATGTGGTTGAGAAGGAGGAGGACCTGAAGTGGGTGCTTGCTGATGGCCCGCACCCACCCTACATGATTCTGCTGGATGGGAACCTCTTCAACAGGTCGGTCATCATCAGTTGTTGTCTTCCCAGGGTGACTGGAGCCCAGAAGACCAATATGAGTCCCTAATCTGGTGATGAAAATGTCATTTTTCAAGGGACGGGTGGCAGAATCAGCCCTGACTACACTGAATTATAGCAAGGTTGAAACATTTGTGGTTTTACTGTGTTTTAGTGCTTGATTTTATTTGTTCTCAAATGGACTGTTTTGCTGTTAGAAGAGCTCTGCTCTGTGTAAATTCTCATGCCATGTTCATCACCGTAGCAGTTACTAAAGTTCATTAAGCAACGCCATTAAGATTGGTCACCTCTTTTTCTGGGCAGACCAGGAAGGAAGTGGCTGAAGTTTTCTGCTTACTGCTGTATGCATAATCTTACGCACTTCTGAGAAGAAAAAGAGACATGTTTATTTTGATCAAAAGCATTGTCACATGCTCGACTGTAATATGTCAGCGTTAGCATGTCTTGGAGTTACAATAACTCTTCAGTAACGAACTCAAAATTTCACTCGTATTTTCTCTCCTCCAGGAGGGTGATGCTGCAGCTGAAGGGAACCTCAAGAGTGTCAGGCCTTGCTGTGGCCATTGCCAAACCTAGCCCTCCCCAGGGATTCTCTCCTGGTTTGAAGTGCCCCAATGACGGGTTTGGTAAGGAAATGTTAAGTCTTTACCCTTGTTAGGAGTAAGAGAAATGGTGCCTTTACATTGTTCAGTCCAAGCAAGAAGAGCAAAGGGTAGCTGAAATTGCAGCTATGCTTTTGATGTCAAAATGGTGTTTGAGATAACAGGCTCAAAATGTTCTTTCGAAGTAGTTGATCTGATCATCATTTCCCAACAAGGGCTGAGACAGGTGCTTGAAGGAAGGCTGTTAGATAAACTGGCCAAACCAGCATTAAGTCACTAATATGTTGAACATGACCAAGGGTTGTTGTAACTTCTTTTTTTTTTTTAATATGTCCACACATGATCATTAAAGTGTCTTCTGTTCGCATAGATTGAGTGGAGTGTGTGTTAACCTCTCTGTCTGGGCCAGTCGCTACGTTTTAAAATGACATTCTGCCTCCCTGAATTCCCCGGTGGTTTCACTTAGGTTCTCATTTTGCTGTTTGTTCACGGAGCAAATTTACCGTATTGCGCTTTGAGGGCAGAAATTACTACACCTTCTGTAGTTTGCACAAAGCTTTTAGCTGTGAAGGATGCCATGTGTGCTCCTGAGAGGAGCTTGGTGTGCTGGCATTTGTCGTGTCTCTGCCTTCGTGCTGTTTGCACAGTATCTAGGTGTTAAAATGATTGGCACATTATGGATGCCTTAGGGGTACTTCCAGCACATGATGAGCTCAGAAAATGCGGGTTTGTATGTTCCTCCTTTTGAAGTATAATGTTTCTCTGTGTGCCTCCTCCGCTTTCTCAGCATGTGATAAATGCTCACTGCATGCTTGTGCCAGCCGCCTGGCATGGGATGGCTTTGAACATTCATGTTTCTCGTTCTCTCCGCGTGGCACGCTGCTCTGCCTCTGCCACTCTGCCGCATGCAGTGACCAACTCCATCTCTCCAATCTTTTGTCAGCTGGTTCCTCAGCCCGTAATGGTGCTCATTCTGTATTTGCTGCTATTTTCTCAGCAGGCCCTACCTCTCCTGCAGTCTGTTATTCTCTTGCAAGCTCAGATTTGCCCATTTTTTTTCTGTTTCCAGGTGTCTATTCTAAAGATTATGGCCCTCAGTTTGCACACTGCAATAAGACTGTGTGGAATCCTGTGGGGAGTGGGCTTTCGTATGAGGATTTTGACTTCCCTATTTTTCTCCTTGAAGATGCCAATGAGACTCAAGTCATAAAGCAGGTAGTGCACTTTCTCAACGAGTGGGAGAAGGGAACTGCTGCACCGTTCAGGAAAGGGGGCAGAAGTTTTGTTTTCTCTCAGTTTAGATGTTGAAATCCACAGTAAAAATGTGCAGTACAATTTTATATGCAGTACAAAGTGCTACTACTGAAAGGCTAAGTTTTGTAATGATTTGTATTTCTGTCCAGTGTTATCAAGACCATAATGTCCCTCGTGAAGGATCTGTCCCCGAGTACCCTCTCTGTGCCATGCAGCTTTTTTCCCACATGCACGCCGTCACCAGCACAGTTACCTGCATGAGACGCAGCTCCCTCCAAAGCACCTTCAGCATTAATCCAGGTGAGCAGATTCCTTTTCCCTTGTCATGACGTGGGATAAGGCTGGTGGTAAAAATCCCAGCGGAGTAGAGTTGTGCAAAATAAAGAAAATTATAGAGTTTCCCTAAAGGCTTGCTTGCCAACTGAGCCTTTTCAAAATAAACCATTTAAGTGGTAGGGAATTTTGGGCTATATTTGTCATCGGTCTAGAAAATAATATGTAGAAGAGATGCTGACTGAGAAGGGTACCTAATATCTGCTACGTAACCTGCTGCGAGATTACCGCTTCATTAGACTGTGTGTACAAGATTTGAAATCCTGGTCCTGGTGAATGTTTTGCCAGGGACTTTCCTGAGGTCAGGACTTCAGCCCTGCTGAGCAGAAGTTTGCTCCTGTGCTAGAGTCACTGATGAGCTACAGCTGACCAGAAAGCTCATTTCTCACTTCTCACTGCTGTAGTCTCAACTCAAGCAATGTTGTTTCTGCTTCCTAGAGGTTGTATGTGATCCTCTTCTTGATTACAATGTGTGGAGCACCTTGCAACCTATCAATTCCTCTGGAAAAGTTGATCCTGAGAAAGAAGTTATTATTGTCGCTACACGAGTAGGTACCTCTTAATCTTCCTTTGTGGAGCATGGACTGGAAGGATTCGGGAAAGATGTGGGCTTCAAGTCTCTTGGGAATATACTTCTGTTACATATTTTCATTTCTTTCCATGTTCCAAACCATTTAGATCTGACTGGCTATTGTGTTTCTGCAAGCGTGAGCCTTTTAGTTGGTGGGTTTACCTGTTGTTTCAATATAAGGATATCTGCATTTTGTTTCTCTCCTTCTTGTTATGTGGGACTTTTTTCAGCATTTTCTTCACTGATGGAACCAGACAAATAGAAATAGTTAGCGTGTCTGTTATGCTTTCCCAAGATATTTCACATCCTTAAAATGCATTGCAGGGAGGGAGACAGCGTAGTTGGCTCATCTGTACTTTTGGGGAGGAAGAGGCTGAATCACATGGAGATTTTGTTGTGTGTCAAGCAGTGAGTCAGTGTCAGAGCTGCGAAAGAAGTTCACTTCCCCGTCTAGCAGTCTGGTTTACAGTCACTTTACACGCTCCAGAGATTCAAGTTCAAAACTCCATTTTGCCACCGTCTCAGAGCCTCGTGCTGAACAGCGATGCTAGCACTAAAATTGTGGCACACTTGATAATCTCTGTTTTCAGGTCAGGGCTGAGGGGCGGTGGCAGCGCTCTGAGGCCTCAGGACTGCCACAACAATGCAGTTGGTATTTTAAGTTTTAGTAGGCAGGGTGCTTCGGTTCTTCCCTTAGCAGTAGGATGAGTGGGATAGGAGAGAGGTGATAGATTTGCTTTCCCATTACACTGTTCCTCAGTCTGCGTGCACATTTCTTACGCCTCCTGTTCATGCTTACAGATTGACAGCCATTCCTTCTTCTGGAACATTGCACCTGGGGCAGAGAGTGCTGTCTCTTCTTTTGTGACCCACTTGGCTGCTGCTGAAGCCCTTCATAAAGCATCAGATATTCATTTGCTGCAAAGGAATATCATGTTCACCTTCTTCCAAGGGGTAAGAGCAGTGGCGTCGCTCCACCATTTGGCTTGTTTGAAGATAGCAAATCAGCCCTTGGCTCCCTGCGAATGAACTTTTTCCCTATTCTTTGTGCGGAGTCATTTGTCTGCATCCCCACACTGTGGTTCTCTCTGCTCCCTCAGCGAGAAAAGGATCTTAATTGCACTGGGATAACAACAGCAGATGGAGCTTCCACTGGGGCAAGCCATATTCTGCCCCACAGTTCGTTCGGGATAAATGACTCAAACTTTGCTTTCCCTCCTGTCCCCTCCCAGTGTGCTTGTCTGTGTGTCTGTTCTCTGCCTCACCCCCGTTCAGGATGAACTGCAATGGCAGGACTTTAAATTCTGAAATGAAGCCCAGAAAAGGCTAGATTAAAAATATATGTTTTGACAGCAGCAAAATGTAGCTCATTTCTGAGAGCCCAGCACTGGAGTTGGCAGCTGTGGAAAAGCAGAACAAGCCTGTGGAGGAGGGACTGATGGCCAACAGCTGATGTTCCCCTCAAGGCATCTACATTGATGGCTTCTTTTGTGCAGTTTTGTGAAACTGGCTCCCACAGCCCCATGCTGTGGCCATGTGATTCCCTTCGTCGTTCACCCTCCTCAGCACATACATCCCGAGTCAGAATTTCCCTGGGGGAGACAGGCGTACAGCGCTATGGAGCGGATATTCTCTGTCGTGCTCCCAGGATGGAGGAGGAATGCTAAGACTTGGCTGTAAATTAGTCAAGGGGGGAAGTCTGGTGGCTGGCTGACTTCACTGCCCTTCTTTGTGGTGGGGATTTTCTTCGTAGGGGGCACCTCTTCTTCCCCAGGCAATGCTCAGCTTCTTGCAGCTCCCTTGACTAATTTCTGTCGTGTAACCTTCCCTCGCTTTTTTCCAGGGAAACAGACATCCCTCCTTTCGGGAAAGCTTCACATGTTTCATTCCTGGAATGGAGAATTGCCCTTTTCCCTGACTTGCTCTCCTCCTTATGAAAAAACAAGGAGGATGACTTATGCCAGCCTAAAAGCTGTGTTGATGCCTCTCTGCTGTTAGTCACAGTACCAGTATCTTGCTAGATCTCGGTGCTCACTTAAGCCTTACTTTGCCTCTGTGCCTTTCTTGCTTGTGGAGTTCGGTAGCTGTCCCCTGTTTTTTTTTTTCCCTTTGCCTTCCTTTTTGTGCTCTGCCCCACCCCTTCCTACAGTACCTTTGTTTTTGGAACCAGGCACAACGTAACATTTACTTTGGTCTTTTGATGCATGCCGGGCTATGCCCACCATCAGAAATCCTTGGTGCAGTAGTTGGCCCTCAAACTCTTGGGTTTGGTCAACCTCAGCCTCTCAAATATTGCTGTTAGTTGTGCCAGGCAGCTATCCCTATGTGATTTGTGTATGACTTTCTTTTTTTTTTTTTTTTTTTTTTTTTTTTGTGGGGGGCTTTTTTTTTTTTTTTTTTTTTTTTTTCTGTTGCAGGAGACCTTTGATTACATTGGCAGCTCACGAATGGTGTATGATATGGAAAAAGACAAGTTTCCTCTCCGCTTGGACAACATTCATTCGTTTGTGGAGTTGAATCAGGTGTGGGATAAGCTAGGGGACCTTTTTATTCCATGTTTCTCTCTGATAATTTAGCTGTGGTTTTCCCAGCCAGCCTTTCACTGGTTTTGATTATTCCCCGGACTGGACTTCCGTGCTCTGCCAAACTCAGCGATGTCCAAGCATGTGCTTATGGTGTTGGCTTTTTTCTTGAAGGTGGCTCTGAGGAATGACTCGATTCTATGGATGCATACAGACCCCGTCTCTCGGATGAACGAATCTGTTGAAGTGCAGGTAATAGAAAGCAATCTGTAGTCATTCATCTAACCAAAATGCTATGGGATCTTTAGCACACTGCAGATGATCAGGATGTTAACCTTTCCAGAGAAATTACACCTCCAAAAGAACAGCGGAACAGTGCCGTTTTCTCTTCTTTCAGGTTAGAAACTTGCTAGATATTCTGAGTAATAGCAGCGTGGGAGCAAACGTGACTTTGCAGGAAGCTGGATATTCGCAGCCTCTTCCCCCATCTTCCTTCCAGCGCTTTCTTCGGGCCCGGCACATCCCTGGAGTCGTCCTAACTGACCACAAGACTGCTTTCCAGAACAGGTACTTACGTCTCCGGGGTTGATGGGCAGAGGCAGCGGAGCCGGCAGAGGGCATCTGAGCTCCTACAACACTTCTGCCAGGGGGGTGCTGCCTAACATACATGTAGAGCAGCAGTCCGGGGGGAGCGGAGGAAGCAAGCATGTGCCATGTAATTGAACAGGCGCAACATAATTATTCTGACAACCGAAAGAAATCTAGTTTTGTACAGAAAATGTTCCCCACAGCTGGCTAGAAGCCAGAGGTGAGCAAATGGCAACTGAGCGTGCCTAAGGCTCATCTGTTCTTCCAGAAGCTAGCTGCCTTTTTTTTTCTTTTCTTTTTTTTTTTTTTAATATAGGTTTCTATTTGTGATGGCAGAAAGCCTCAGGCATTGGAAAGGGCACTTTCACTCACCCCACATGACCCTACTATAGTGTGTTGCTTGGGGATCCCCTGCTCCTCTTCAATTTCAAAAGTGGAATTGTGGGGTAGAGGACAGACGTATGCCTCTCCCCTCTTCCCTAAACTCCTCAAATTGTCTCTTTCCCTTCATCTGCTATCCTTCTCTGCTGTTTCTGAGAATGTTTGTGGCAATCAAGGGGAAGTAGCTTCCCTTTCACCTTTAAACCTGCACTGCTCTAAAGGGGTAAGAAGAGCTGGGGTGGAAGAAAGCGGAACTCGCTGCTGTGTGACCCATCTTTAGCCTTGGGGGAGTCAGTCCCAGGTTGGGTGGGAATGTCAGGCGCATAGACCATGCAGTGGGCTTTCAGCCCGGTACAGCTGCGTGTGCTGCAGATGCCTTGGTGTAAATCTCTCATAGGCTTCACTCGGAATTCCTCGCCGCCTTCAAGATAAGGCATTAATAAAATCCACTGGCACGACTTGCATCAAAAGCCCTCTTCCCAGGGGACCTGCATGGGTTGTCCTTGCCTCAGTTTCTCTACCCATTTAATAGATTGGGCTGTCGCCCACCTGAAAGCTAATCACAGCTTGTAAATTGCTTGGAGATCCTCAGATGGGAGAAGCTGTGGAAGGGCCAAGTTAATTATAAAGCCTCATTAAATGGTTTAAGGAGCGTGTGGCAGGGCAGTGCTTTGGCAGGGCTGTATCTCTGCTCCCAGGAGACTGCTCCCACTGTTTGCTTTAGGCACACTCTGAATTGAATTCCATGCCCTGTGGTTTCTTTCTGCCCCTCCCCAACCTCTGTTTGCCTCCTTCTTTTCAGATACTACCAGAGCATGTACGACACTCCAGAGAACATCCGGATGCAATACCCGGAGGGCCTTAGCCCTGAGGAGACATTGGAATATGTCACAGACACGGCCAAGGTTCCTACTTTGCATTTTCTTTAGCTGCTGTATCTGGGGTGGAAGGAGCTTTGGGTGGGGGCAGATGAAGCA
>VZSZ01009684.1:6580-28646 GCA_013398815.1 Ibidorhyncha struthersii | reverse complement strand
CAACACCTCTGCTATTCAGGCAGATCCAAAAACGGTACGAGCAGATGGAATTGAGTCCCTGGCATCTCTGATGAGCCCTCACGTACTTCCCTTCTGTCTCTGTTTATATGTGTTTACACAGCATGCTGTCCTGTCTGTCTCCATGAGGGCTTTGCCTCCCCCCTTCTGCCTTTCCCCACCACAGCTGAATGAAAAAACTTTCACCCTTCTCTAGTTCCTTGCCTCTCGATCTCAGGGCAGACATTAAGCTTCACAAGCCCTCTACAAAACAGAGCTCCTTTTATCCTCATTCCACAAAGCAGAAGAGGAAGCTGAGGTGGAATGGCAATGTGTGACACAGGGATCAGCTAAGGAGTCAGTGGAACTGGAATCAAACCCGATTTTCACAGCTCGGTCCTGAATTATGTACAGTTGTGACATATAGTCTCTCCTTTGCTGTGCTTTTGGCCCTTGTAGTGGGAAACATCTGTCAGCCAAACAATCTTGAGAGGTATAGCTGTTAAGATGCTGTTTTCTCTCCTCTTTGTATAAACCAATTCCCATCTCTTTCCAGGTCTCTCGAATGCTGTATGGGTTTCTGATTAAAATGAACAATTCCTGGTTTCAGTCCATCATTAAACCAGACCTAAAAGGAATTCTGGGTAAGAGCAACACAGGGAAGAAGAACACAGGGATGGGTTTGACCCCATATGTTACCTGGCAGCTTTCTATGCGCCATACTAATATTGTCTGCTTCTGGCCATCTCCCCGCCAATCCCATTCCTCTGACTGTTCCAGGTGATGTTCCCCAACATTACGTTGCCGTTTCCAGCCCTGTGAACACTACCTACCTTGTACAGTATGTCCTGGCCAACCTCACGGGCACTGTTGTTAATCTCACGAAGGAAGAGTGCCTGAACCCTGAAAAAACACCCAGCAGTGAGAAAGAAGTGAGTATCCGTTGGGGTGGGATGATAGGTGAGGACAGATCTGATGTCCAATTTGCTGGTTTTCCCTTTTGAGGAAAGCTGGTTAGGAATGCTTCCTATTGCTCGTAATAACACATGGGAGAACTGGGAAACTCCTCCAAAAAGGAGGCATCTTAATGCCCGAGGGGAGGGGAGGAGTGGGCAAAAGGATCCCCTTACAGGGAGAACAGACAGTAAAGCCCCTCTGTCTCTCTCTCTCCAGGTACACAGGTGAGGTTCCAGAACAAGGGGATAGTCTGGTTATTTGCTAACAGCTGTTTGCTATCTCTTACTGTCCCGTTTTCTTTGCAGATGTACGAGTATGCCTGGGTGCAGGGTTCTCTGGACCCTAACTCAACATCACGAGTCCCCTACTGTGTTCGGTCAACTGTTCACCTCAGCAAAGCACTCTCTCCTGCCTTTGAGCTGAGGCAATGGGGATCTACGGAGTATTCCACGTGGACAGAGAGTCGGTGGAAAGAGATCCGTGCCCGAATATTTCTGGTAGCCAGCAGGGAGCTAGAGGTGAGTTTGTACATGTCTGAAAAAGAAAGTAGAGGAAAAAAAAATGTGGCTGGCTTTGAATAACATCTCTTGAGAACTGGAGAAACAGTTCAGAGTTTGTTACAAGATCTTGTGCCATCATCCTGTGTGAGCTCCCCACTAAGAACAGATGGGTTTTGACCCTTGAAAACGAGGTAACCAAGGATGATGCATCACTGGTGATAACCGTTCCACCTCCAGCCATTTGTGGGTTAATAACGTAGTGGCTGAGGCTGAGCCAGTGCAGAATAATCAAGAGTCCCATGAGCAGGCTGAGCCCCGTGAATAAAAGATAGAAGTGACAGGAGTCTTAACCCCTTCCCCAAGCGCAAGAAGCCAAAGCCAGTGAATCTGGCTGTGAAGGTGTTTCGCCTGATGGTGCGACCCAGATCGTCCTTCCTGCGGTTCGAATCCCCCTCTCGTCTGCGCAGAAATAACCCTGGCAAACAAAAGCTGCTCTTGGGTCGGTGTCTCGGATTCTAAGCAGCCCTTATCTGGGTGTGATGTGGCTTAAGTGCCAGCAGAATAAGGGTTAAAGCGTACAGTCACTTTGGGACTGTGCCTGTCTCGATGCCCTCTGGTTGGCTGTTAATGATGTCATACCCCGTCAGGACAGACTCAGGAGTGCACAGCGCTGTCGTCATCATGTGCTAGCACTAAGCCACCCAAAGGCCATGCAAGCCCAGGCAATCCTTGCATCTCTCGGATGATTATTTGAAATATGAGCAATTTATTTGTGTGGCACTGGGCCTTTTTAACACTCTCGGGCAAGCACAATGTGTGCCCATGTCTCTCGGCGCGTTACATCCCTGGAGATGCACAGCTTGAGCCCAGCCAGCCCTGAAGTGTTGACCTGATAGAAAATGTACCGAGAGTGTTGTAGCGGCTCGTGAGTGTCTGGTGGCTGCATGGGGACTGTTCTGAGATAGCCAGGGGAGAGTGGGAGTGACAAGTCCTACCAAGGAGAAGGGTTGAGAGGAAGGAATCTAGCAAGGCCTTAGACTGGTCTGGCACTTAGGCTTCAGGAAAGGTGCTGAGCAGGAGGTAATCTCAGTTATGCAAAGGCTACTGACAGATCTTGATTCTGCCAGCAACTGTGCTTGTTTAGTTCTTTGCTGCAGGAGATGACAGTTCACGCAGGAGTAGCCAGCATGTTACATTTAAAATGCTTGCTAAAAATCTTTGCAAAGGGCATGCGACTGCAAAATGCAGTACGTTCTTTATTCATGATACGACTTTCTTACCTTTACATCGGTTTGTGTGCATTGTTGATAACTGCAATGAAAGCTGACCTGATCCTGTCTGGCAGTCGCTTTTGTCGAAGTCTTTAAGGTTGTTGGAGTATCTTTTTATTTCGATATACACAGTGCCCCAGTAGCAAACTGGTCTCTATAGCTTTCTGACAGAGACCCCCCTTCGATGCAAATTCTCTGAGGTGCTGCAGGTCAGTGTTTGTAACAACAACGCTAAGTGTTTCTCATCCCTTCCCAGATAATCACTTTGGTTGTGGGCATTGCCATTCTGATCTTCTCTCTCCTCGCCACGTATTTTATCAACGCCAAAGCGGATGTACTTTTTAGCATCCCACGGGACCCTGGGGCTGTGGCTTACTGAAGACGCTCTCGGGGCTTGAGAAGTCTTAGCCCTTGGATTACAATTGTCAAAGATAAAACTACACTGGAATGCCCCTCTCTCTGGATAGGGACGCAAATGGTTCTCTCCAGAGCTTCCATGCTCGGGTTCTGGGGACTGAGCCCTAAAACGTAAAAGACTTTCCCAGAAAACCGTGCCGACCAAGCCCTAAAGAAACTGTGACTGAGAAGTTCCCAAAGCCTTTCTTTTTAATTTGTCCTTACTTCTGAGCAACTTGAGAGGATTGGTCCTGAATGCCACTGAGACGACAGTGTGATGGATGTGTTCCCTAAATGAAGGCAAGGGTGGAAAGGGTGAAGGGATTTGCTCTGGAATGGATGTGGACCAGCAGATTTCCGTGGTGTCTGACAGCATAGGTTGCCTGTTTACGTCCAACAGTTGCTGTGAATCTGTGTATACTACAATGCAGGGAGGGCAAGGTGTGTTTAACAGATGATTAGATGTAAAATGCCCTTTTTTTAATGGTGCAATATTTTCTGGGGTTTGTATATATATATAAATAGTTCTGTTTAATTAAAAAAAAACTCCGCTTACAAATTAACCCGTTGCCTGTTTTGTCTTAGTTGCTGCCAAAAGGACCAAAACCACTGCGTGTTGCAATATGTTTTGGTCTCAGGAGAAGCAGAGTTTGTCTGATTTGTTTTTTTTGCCTCACATTGAATCTTTGAATTCTTTCTACAGCTGGACAAAAGAAAAATCTTGTGCCCTCAGACAGGACAGGGAATTAACTCACTCTTCTTTAGACTGTAAGCTCTCCGAGGCAGGGGTGGCTGATTGCTCCAAACAGTGTTGTGTACGATGGTACCTTGATCTTAGTCGATCCCTAGGCGCTGGTATAATAAACATGGTTTTTAATGAGCGTGCTCACACACTTTGTTTCCTTCGATGCTATTCCTTAGCGCCCAGCAAGGCTGGGCTCTCAGGGCTAGCAGTTGTGACTGCCCAGGCACTTAGATATTCCTGGTTGTTTCTTTTGTATGAAAGTTCTGTTGTTCTTCAGCAATCATGATTTAAGGGTGCAATAGTGCTGTTGTCCAAAGCAAGGACCTCAAGAATAGGTAGAGAGGATTAATTCCAGAAATCAGAGCTGACAAGCACTAAAGCAGGCATCGCTCGCTCTTCCCAAGAGGACAGTGTGAGCTCATCGTGTTCAAGTCTCTTCTCAACTAGGTATACACTCTGAAGTTTTAAAGTAATTCAGACCTTGTACTTTCAGTGCTACCCTGATTGCTAATGCATCCTGCTATCAGGAAACTGCTCCTGATACTTGGCAGAATGTTTCTGTGTGCCTGATTTCGTTTCTCCTAGCAATGCTGAAGAAACTCATATCTTAATTAAAGTGGAGATATCTTGTCTTTACAGTAAGGATTTTCGTAGCCTCTAACTCCCAATCTTTGGACTCATTCCAACTTTATCAGTTCCCCAGTGTTACCCAAGTAGACTTAGTTCTGTGCATGAAAGTATTCTGGGTGAGACAGAGCACCTCAGGACAGCATGTGGTCTGGCAGAGAATTTTGCAGAATGTGTTTTTCCTTCCCTAAGGTAAGTTTATTATATTATTATTTTTTTAACGTATCAAAACACAAATGCTTAATTCATGGAGGAGCAGTGTTGTGTGGAGAGACGGTTGGATCAGTGGTGGATAATCAGCAAACTGGGTCAATATACACAGGGTTTAACTGTTGTACTTGAAGTAATTCACTAACTGCTCTTTTGGCTACAAGGTGCCAAGCCAGGAGTAGAAACCCAGGGATCTTTGCCTCACTTTCCTCCTGACTGTGCTCCAAAATCATCTCCATCGTCTGTGATGGAGTGACTACATCAGTGGACAAGGGAGGAGCTACGGATATCATCGATCTGGAATTCTGTAGAGCCTTTGGCACAGTGCCTCACAACATCCTTCTCTCTAAATTGGAGAGATATGGATTTAATGGGTGGACTGTTCAGTGGATGAGGAATTGGTTGGGTGGTCTCATCCAGAGGGAAGTGGTCAACGGCTCAATGTCCAGATGGAGATCGGTGACAAGTAGTGTCCCTCAGGGGTCCGTATTGGGAGCAGCACTGTTTAAGATCTTTATCAATGACATGGACAGTGGGATCGAGGGCACCCCCAGCAAGTTTGTTGATGACACCGAGCAAAGTGGGGCAGTGACACACCTGAGGGGTGGGATGCTATCCAGAGGGACCTGGACAGGCTGGAGAAATGGGCCCATGCGAACCTCATGAGGTTCAACAAGGCCAAGCGCAGGGTCCCGCACCTGGGTGGGGGCAGCCCCTGGAGCCAGCGCAGGCTGGGGATGGAGGGATGGAGAGCAGCCCCGCCGAGAGGGACTCGGGGGTGCTGGGGGGGGAAAGCCGGCCGTGAGCCAGCAACGTGCGCCGGCAGCCCGGCGAGCCCCCGGCATCCCGGGCTGCATCCCCAGCAGCGTGGCCAGCAGGGCGAGGGGGGGCATTGTGCCCCTCTGCTGCGCTCTGGGGAGACCCCCCCCGCAGTGCTGCCTCCAGCTCGGGGGCCTCAGCACAGGAGAGACGTGGACCTGGTGGAGCGGGGCCAGAGGAGGCCCCCGAGATGCTGCGAGGGCTGGAGCCCCTCTGCTGGGAGGACAGGCTGGGAGAGTTGGGGGGGGTCAGCCTGGAGAAGAGAAGGCTCCGGGGAGACCTCAGAGCCCCTTCCAGTGCCTAAAGGGGCTCCAGGAGAGCTGAGGGGGGACTCTTCATCAGGGAGGAGAGCGATGGGACAAGGGGGAATGTTTTTACACTAAAAGAAGGAAGATTCAGACTAGGTATAAGGAAAAAATTTGTTATGTTGAGGCTGGTGAGACACTGGCCCAGGTTGCCCAGAGAGGTGGTTGATAACCCATCCCTGGAAACATTGCAGGTCGGGTCAGACANCCCTCCCAACCCAAATTATTCTATGATTTTTGTTAATTTTCAAATTAAAAATGTGTCCTTCCCATCCTGCTCACTCTCTCCCATCTTTCAAACCTAGATTCTGTGCTTGGGTTTGGGCTTTTTTTCGTTTTTTCCCCTGAAGGCTTCTGGTTGGAATTTTTTTTTCCCTCTCCTTGTTTTCCCCCATACAAACAGAAATAAACCCTTTTACCACTCCCAGCCCCATTTTCCACTCCCAGCTTTTTGTTCAGAGCTGCTCTCTGGCGAGGTGAACAAACAGCTGTCTCCGTTGTCTGTGCCTCCGCCGCTCCTTGGATGGCCAACAGGTCTCCCCTGTGGACTTCGCAATGTGCAACCCTCCTATCAGTGGCTGACAAAAGGAGGGGAGAAGCAAGGGGGTTAGGCTGGCAGGCGCTGCGGCAGAGACACATTTTCCCTCCTGCTGCCAACGCTGGAGAACACCACAAGTCTTCACTTGACTGTCAGCCCAAAATTTACCCTGAGCTGAGGTTTTGCGCGTCCCTCAAACTCTCTTGGTGCCAGCAGTGCGGCTGCACGGAGGGGTAAAAGGAAAGGCAGTAGCCATCGGCGTTTCCAGCCCTCCTCCTTGCATTTTGCCATGGTCAGTAAATTTGTTTTGCTCAGCTGGCTTTGGATGATGAGGCTTGCGCCGTGCGGATCTGCGCCTCCCCTCCTCTGGGGAATCAGGCCTGAGCATTGGATGAAAGCGGGTGGGGGAGAAATAGCCAGGATTGTCATATTTGCCTGGGAAGTAAATGAGCTATGAGAGTGAGTCCTGGTCCTGAGGTTTCCCTTCCCTGTCCTTCCCCAGACTGGCTGTGGCCACTGCCCGTCCCCTCGCAGTGCCCTTCTCTCACCTGTGACACGAACCCTGCTACTGCCCTCTTCCCGAGGGGTGAGGGGATGCTCTTGAGACCTTGAGGTGAACAGTGCTTGAAATACAAAAGTGTTTTGCTAAATTAAAGCTAATGTTGGTGAAAGGAGCTGCTTTTTGTGTCATGGAGAATGAAATCCCATTTTATGTGACACAAGACCGTGCGAAAAGGTCTTGTGTTCACCTGCATCCCTCTCCGAGATCATAAATGGGGCAAGTTGGGAGGAATCTGGATCTCTGTGACCTATTCAGTCGTTTAGTCTCACTCCTGATCATCGAACAAAGAGCTGACAGTGGATTTGGGAGTGCTCATTCCCCTCCGCTGGGACCAGGAAAGCCTTTGCTGCTTTTGTGTATGCCTGCTAAATCGCTGCCCCGTAGGGAGTTGCTGTCTGCTGCTTTAAGCCCAGAGTTAGTGTCTTAGCCCTGGAAAGGCTCACTCTTAAGCCATCCTCTCCATGCCTTGAGTCTGACTACAGTTATCTGCAGTAGATACGTGTCCGCAGTTTAAAAATGAAACAGGCTTCACCTCTTGGGTGTCTTCCTTTGTAAGGTACAGAGCTTTTGCTTTGGGGCTGAGTTGTGTCTCTGGTTCCTTCTGCCCATCCCGCTATAACAGCAGCTGTCCTCAGCTGCACGAACCTTAAAGTTGATAACTCCCCTGATACACTTTTCTCCATCACTCCTGAGATTATGTGCATTAATTAGAGCATCCCTAATGCTAATAAGCAATGGGGAATAAGTGCCTTCTCGGCAAATTAATGTGGAAAGTAGCTTGGATATTGGTATACATGTAGATTTATTTTTATCTTTGCGATAGAAACAAAATTGTTGAGTTCTGAGGAGCAGCTCCGTATATTTTTTGATATGTGCTGGTTAAGTAAGGTAGAGCCTAAGTTGCGCTGGGTGACAGTGCGAAGCCAGTGGTGTGGCCTTCTTTGAGGCAGGCTGACGTGAACCAAGAGAATTCCCCTGTTCAAAGCCCGTTTGCTTTGATAATTAGAAAAGTTTGCATGGGAAATTATGCAAAACATATGGAAAGCAAACAACTTTCCTGCTCTGTCTCTGGTCGTCTTTGAAGCAGCGGCTCACAGCGGAATACCCCTGGCTGTCTCTTGGTCTAGGGAAGGGATGCAGCAAAGCACCACTTGCATCTGTCATAGCTGGTCCAGGAGGACATAGTCCAGCTGGGAAACAATTCATATCTAGAGATACCTAGCTGTTTTCTGGCTTTGACACACTTCTCCTAGCAAACCTTGCTACAGTGATTTAAGATACTCCCCCAAATGACAAAGGTTGCAGTCTCTCCAGCACAGTCAGCAGAGGAGACAAAAGCTCACTCCATTTCAGTTCAGCATCACAATCAAGTGCAGGAACTGGGAAAACGCTCTCTTCTGACTGAAGACTTTGGCTTGCTGCTCCGAAGCACGAGTACTTGAATTTCTTCCTGAACTACTACATTTCAAAGTTGGTTTACATCATTCCTGGTCTAACCAGTTCTTCCTGATGCTTACAGATGGTGGACAGCTTTGAGTTCTGTCCAAGCACTTGGCATCCTTGGCATCTTTTAGCCGCTGAGGTCAGCAGGTCATTTTTTCTGCTGGTTTAGTGGGACGGGGGTTCTCCAAGCTCTCTCCCCCTACTCAACGCTTGACCAAAGAAATGGGGAAGAAAGGAGAAAGCAGCTGAGCAGGCAAGAGCAAATTCACCCTCAGGAGATGGTGCCTGGAAGAAGCAAGTTCTGCAGCCCTCTGCCAGGGGAAAAGGAAGTGATGCAACTTCTAGCAAGTCTTGCTGAACTGCTCCTCAAAATAGACAGGCCCTTGACTCCAGCGAGGGCTGGGGCAGCTGCTCCCAGGGGTAGCTGTCTGTCTGCACCTTGTGCTGTGTTTTGCTCTTGAAGGTAAAGGCTCCACGCCTATTCCCATCTCCTCCTCGCGCCAGCTCCATTGAGTCTGATGCTGGCAGGACAGCCCTGGATAAGACTGACCCGACACTGGAACCACCTTTCCTGTTGTACTTGAAGTAATTCACTAACTGCTCTTTTGGCTACAAGGTGCCAAGCCAGGAGTAGAAACCCAGGGATCTTTGCCTCACTTTCCTCCTGACTGTGCTCCAAAATCGTCCTCATTCCCGTACCTATCCCTGCAAAGATCCATGAGAAGTCCTATCACAGACCGACGGGGGTCGGCAGGGCCCTCTGGAGCACATCTCCTCCGCCCCCCTGCCGGAGTGGGGTCACCCAGAGCAGGTTGCACAGGACGGCGTCCAGGCGGGGTTTGAATCTCTCCAGAGAAGGAGACTCCACCACCTCTCTGGGCAGCCTCTGCCAGTGCTCCGCCACCCGCAAAGTTAACAACTTCCTCCTCATGTTCAGACGGAACCTCCCGTGTTCCATTTTGCGCCCATCGCCCCTCGTCCTGTCGCTGGGCACCGCTGGAAAGAGCCCGGCCCCGTCCTCTTGCCACCCGCCCTTTCGCTATAGCTCAGCGCTGATGAGATCCCCTCTCAGCCCTCTCCTCTCCAGGCTGAACCGCCGCGGCTCTCCCCGCCTTTCCCCAGCGGAGAGATGTCATCCTTCCTGATAACCCCACAGCCTCTCCATGGAACTCCCACCTCTGCCTCTGGTATCGCAATAGCACTTGGATTACCCCAAACTACCTCCAGCTACATCAAAGCCCAGACTAGGTTTTTTGGGCAGCCCCCGACTCCTTGTGCCGAGGAGGGCAGCTGGCACACGCTGTCTCCGCCGGAGAGCCCCCGGGCATCTTGCTGAGATGCACACGCTCCCCCTCTCCCTCCTCTTCATGCACACACATAATTTGCAAGCATCAATTTCCTCTCCTCTCTCCCCACGCAACTCTACCAGGGATTTCTGCACAAAAAGAAGATGCCACTGACTCTCTTGACCTCCGAACTCGGCCGCCTCCCGGGAGGCAGAGGGCTGGGGCTGAGCCCAGAGAGGAGGGTTTGCAGCTGCCCTTGTGCCCTGAGGGGGGAGACATATGGGGGTGACAGTCAATGAGACAAGGAGAAAGGAGAGGAAATGTGTATTTTCTTAGCACCCGGCCTCCCAGCTCCTGGGAACTTTATGGCTCTGGAATATTAAGAGGCAGGAAAGTTAATTAATACCCAGAACAAAGCCAGGGCTGTTTGGCTTCTGGGAGAAGGAAGCAGTGGAGACAGGAAGAAAAAAATCGGTGTCGACTTAAATAATTTGCTTTCTATGTTTTATCAGCAGCTAAAATAGAGATGAAGCCTGCTGGGGGGTGAAGGGATTGATTTTTGGAGACCAGAGAAAGAGGATTTCTGACAGGGGGCAGGAGAGTCTGTTGGGTGAGCTATAGGAACAGCCACCATTGCCTTATTCAAGCTGGGGACTGAGCTTGGGACATGGCAGAGCGGCACTCGTAGTTCCGTGTTCTCTGTCGCTTCTCTAAGAAGTTGCTATTTCTCTTACTTGAGATGACACTTCTGCTCCCCGTGTAGCATCCTTCCTCTCCGGTCTGCCCAGCTTCTGCTGCCTCTCCTCTTCCCAGCACTTGGAGCTGGCATCTGCTTTGGGCGGCAGTGGCTGCAGCTGGCCGGAGTCGAGCTGTCCCACAGATGGCCCTGTGGCTGGGACTGTCATTCACCCCCGCCACTTCTCCCTGGCGGTCAGCATCACAGTGTGGCTGGGTCTGGCTCCCAGCTGGGCTATCGCCTGCCTGATACATAGCTCAGGATTTCAAGAGATGTACCACTTCAAGGTGTATTCAGAGACCCAGACCCTGTTTTCACAGGTGACAGTTCCTTAAGTGTGGATTTTCAAGGGAGAGCGTTTAGCTTTAACTCCCAAATAAATATGTGGAAAAAAACTGCTACCTGCCACCTCTGCTTGTCTTTGAAACTGCTCTACATCTGTCTGTGCTGAATACTTTAAAGACCTCTGAGCTTTGTGTGCTCTTGTGCCTCGTGTCTGTGTGAAGTGGGCCTGAGCCCATCCTTTGCCTTTGGAGACCGGCAGGTCTTTGGTCCATGGACCAGTAAAAGTGGGTACAGAGGTAATGGAGCCTTTGTGTGATGCTGCTGTCTAAAGAATACATTGAGTCCTGTGTTCTAGTCCAGTGCTCTGTCCAGTAGCCTGTGGTCACTCTCCAGTAGTCCTGCTGCCGTGATCATTGACAACTGCTTTCTGTGTCCTACCCGTGAGCAGCAACGAGGTCCCGCTGAAGGAGTGAAGGCGGCTTAGCTCAGAATAACTGTCGCAGCAAGCAAGGGCAGCTGGCTGGCACCCAGCAGGCATCTGAGTCCAACATGTGTTTAAAATCAGGGTCTGACTACTACAAATAGGAGTGTAGGAGCTGCCAGACTGGATCACACCCAGGGTCCATCTCTGCTGCTGGCCTTGTCTCGGATGGAGACCAGCACCCGCTGCTGCTGGGAAAGGCACAGAAGACCCCGGAGTGACTGCGTGCCCCAAATCCACAACACCTTCATGATTCCTGAGCACCTGGTTCCCACGCTGGGTACCACCGCCGCCGTCTGCCCTGACTCTGCTTGACCTTGTCCTCTCCCTGTATGCAGCAAGAACCTCCAGTCACACCTCACCACCGCTATGTCTGTCCATCCATATGTCCATCACCCAGCCAGTCACATGCGTTCCTGGAGAAAAATACCAGGGCTAGAGAAAAAGGAAGGTATTTTGGGGAGATAATGATTGAAGCTTGCTTTTCCCCAGCCTGCCTCGTGCAGCCCTGTGCTCCTGGGGCCCCGTCCTTTGATCTCCAGCCCCTTTCACCTGCATGTTCAGCCTGAGCGTTTGTGTGCTCGGAGGAGGTAGAGGGTGAGACAGGGATGGAGGATGCTGCTTAGGACCTACAGCTCTCTGCTACCCAGGTGATCTTTCCCCAGTGCCAGCATGGCTTTAACAGTGAGGTTTCTGGGGCTAATCAAGATCGACATACAAACAAAACAGCATCTCTGCATCTCGCAGCCAGCAGAAAGGGAGAAGCAGATGGGCTAGAGGAGGCAGGGAGCTGCTGCTAAATGGATTGATGGAGAGGCCTTTAAGGGAGATAGATTGGAGAGGGAGCCGCTGGAGGAAAGGGCCGGGGCGGCCACGCTGCGAATGGGGCAGGGGCCCAGGGAGATGATGGGAAGGGAGAAAGGCCTGCAGATAACAGATGGATGGACACAAAGACTGGAAGGGAAGAGAGGGACAGATGGACAGGCAATAGAGAGAGTCAGGAGAAGAGAGGGATCTGAACGTAATTAGATTGGATCCGATTATGACAGACTCGATTAGAGCAATATTATGATCAGGAGCTTCTGTCGCTATTTGGCTTTTAGGGGGGAACAAAGCCAGAGAGCACGTGTGGAAGGGGGACAAGCAGAGGCGAAGGGAACCGGGACGGATGAAAGGAAAGGGGCTCCTTGTGAAAGCTGTCAGTGGTGGTGGTGACAGATTGTCTAGTTATCGAGCACCGGGGCCGTCTGTCACCGACCGCTCACAAAACCTGCACTCAATAAAAGCCAGGGAGACAAAGGCGAGGAGAGGAGAGGGGCTATCGGAGCCGAGAGCTTCTGTCACTAGCCAGGCAAGCGTGCCCAGGGCATGGGGAGAGCCGCGCAGATCAGGGACCTTCTGTTATTAACTAGGCACACACACAAGTAAACATAGGTGTGCAAGCAAACACACGTGCTGAGGGGTGCTGGACCTTGATCCGCCACCTACCCATGCGCACGTGTACTCCGCAGCCCAAGTTCGCCCGTGCACGCACACTTGTGCACACGCAGCTCGCGCAGATGGCTTTGCGCGTGCGCACGCGTTTGTGTGTTCTAACATTCTTGCCCTAAAAGGCCTTGAGCACGGGCTTCGCAGGGCATCGTCGCCCTGAGTTGAGGATGAACAGGCTGCCCAGGTGCTTCTCCAGCGTTGATCTAAAACCGCTCTGCTTCCCGCTCGCTGCCTGCGAAAAGGCTGATTGCTGGAGCATCACCCGGCTGAGCACGGCAGCGTGGTCGGCGAGGCCTTGCACCCGTCTGTGCAGAGCCTCTGAACCTTCGCAGCCGGTCCGGGCTGCAGCTGCTGGTTGCAAGAGCGTGCTGCAAACCAGACGTGATGGAACTGGCAGCTGCCCCCTCCACAAACTGCACTTGTGCATGTCTGGACAAAGTATGATGGCACCAAACGCAATGCTACAGGGTCTCTGATGGCTTGGCTGCAGGGAATGCTCCAAAAAAGCAGGTCTGCCAGAGAAGACTTTGCCATGAATGAGCAGCTGAGTGGTCACAGGAGCACAGCAGAGCCCAGCGCCTTTTGTTCTGCAGAGGGTCCTTGCTGGAGAGATGGGGCACAGTCCCACCATGTGCGCGAAGGTACTGGTTGATGGGCAGGAGTAGTAACACCCCCCCTCCAGGGACTCTCTTTCCAGTGTCTATGAGTTGTGGCAGGGATCTCCTTCCAGGTCTCCCACCCGTTGTTGGACGTGCAGCCCCTCACTCTGTACAAGTTACAAAACTCCGGCTGGATCTGCTCCAGCAGCGCAAGGGTTAAAGCCGCCTGTTTTCCCCGACAAGCCCAGGCCAGTGTGGTCCCCAGTGGTTTTGTACAATATGTCGCCTCATCTCCTGCCAAATGCTGCCTCTTCTAGTCTCTTTTCATACCTCGCCGTGCCCTCCCTGCCACGCACGCAGGAGGCCTGGAGCGGCGAGCCCGGCTCAGATCCCCCCGGCCCCGTGCCACGGCTCTTTTCTCTGCAGCTGATCCCTGAACCTTGTGGGTCGAGTTGAGCAAGGCCTGGAGGGCTTCGTCCCCTTGGATGGAAACACCGCCATGAACCCACCTGGGTCCCCGTCAGCCTCATGGGTCAAGCCAAAGGTATCGTGAAATTTGTAAAAGCTGGCTGTGCTCCCACCAGTGTACACCGGCCTTTTTCTTCTTGAGTGCTGTGTTGACAAGGAGGCCCAGGAATTCAGAGGAAATCAGGGTTTTCTGCAGGCTCCGGCTTGTGGGCTCCTGTGATTAAGAGACCTGGATGGTTTTGACAAGGAATACCAGTTTCTGCCAGCCAGGAAGTTGGGCAACTCCGAAGTGAAGAACAAAGCCAGAGGGTCTCTTGTTCTCCCTCCCCCCAAATCTCATCAGGTTTTGAGCAGCCTTGGCATATTTGAAGCTCACAAGTTCTTGCTGAGGAGGTAGAGGCTGAGGCAGCAGCCAAAATCCCAGGGACCGCGGCAGCTCCCGTGGGCTCTGAGTGGGAACCGAGGAGGATTTCAGCCACAGGGGGGGATATCGGCTTGGGTTGAAGGAGAAGGGTCTTGAGTTTCTCGCTCTGCCGTCACCCTCTCACGAGACCTGTGGCTGTGGTTTCATCTTCCCCTGCTCCCCGGCACAGCCCTGCCGGCGTTTGTCTCACCCTCCACAAGCCGGTTGGCTCTGCGAGGCTTTGCGGGCTGCGTGCGTGCCCTGCAGCGCTCAGCATCAGGGCTGTGTCCTGCCCAGTGACGCCTCTCAGGTACAAAGAGCACCTGTTTTCCAAGCTGAGGGACGTCCCCAGCTGAAATCCTCCCTCCTGGCAGTGCAAAATTTGGATGCTGAGAGACGAAGGGGCCTTTGCAATCTCAGCTCTTCTCTGTGGGAGGAGGAAGGCTGAGAGTCTGTGCAGTCCCAGGGCAGAGTTAAGGTGACGGCGTTATGGGAAGAGGGCCTCGGCTGCTGGGAGCAGGCGCTGTGCTTGTGTCACTGCAGACAGGCCGAGAGGACTGTCCTTAGTTAGTGTCATAGAATCATAGAATCGTTTTGGTTGGAAGAGACCTTTAAGATCATCGAGTCCAACCATTAACCCAACACTGCCAAGTTAACACTAAACCATGTCCTTCAGCACCACGTCTACATGTCTTTTAAATACCTCCAGGGATGGGGACTCAACCGCTTTGGGGGCGAGCCGGGCAGCACTGTTGGCATCGCTCCCCGGCGGAGCTGCAAGGATGCGGGGCGGGAGGATGGATTTGCCGATGCCTTGACTTGCGAGAAGAACTTGAGCGGGAGCCGAAACGTAGCCGGCTCGCCTGGATGCTGCCCGCTTGCGATGGCTGCTAGGCCAGCGCAGATCGGGCTTGGCGGCCCCGCTGGGGATGCTCCGGCAGCCAGCTCCGCTCCTTCCCTCCCCTTCTCCCCGAGCCCAGCCCGGCAGGATGCCCGGAGCAGCCCAGCATCAGCTGCGGAGAGAGGTGGGGCCCTGCTGGCGTCCTGGCAGGGGGAGAGGAGCTGGCCCTGGGGGTGGGCAGGCGAGACGGGAACAGAGGAGGGACAGGGAGCGCAGAAACGAGAAATACAAACAGCCCATCGGGCTCTCGGGGGAGATGGGGGACCCAGGCAGAGCGCTGCGACGGGGGAGGAGGGGGGACGTGTGTGCCCAGGCAGGGGGATGCGGGGATGTGGAAGGAGTTGGTGAAGGGTGCGCACACCTCTGCGGACACGTATGTGCCCACCCGGGAGAAAGGAGTGATTTGTGCGCGTGGGGCGTGCTTGTGATAGATGTATGCCATGCGTTGCATCCAGTGCATTATCCAGGCGTGCTGTGCATCGCGCGCGCCTTAGTCTCGGGGCGGATGTGGCTATTGCCACGAGCTCATTAGGCGAATATTGTTTTATAATCGGTGCCATAGCAATGGTGAGGCAGGCTTCTCCCCGCCACCTGATCCCTCTGCCTCGTCCGCCGCTCGCCCTGCAAAACTCCGAGACCATCTGCTGATCCGTGCCACGGGCTGGAGCCCACCCAGGTGCGAATGCCCATCACCTGGGCTTCGCCTGCTGTGCAGGGGAGGGGGAACCAACCCCCAGGGCCTGGGAGGGAGGCGGTGGCGGGGGACATGTAACCTCCAACACTCGGCAGAGGCAGAGGACGAAGGTGGGAGCAAGCAAAGCAAGCAAACTGCAGGGAGGTCGGGGAGGACACAGAGGGATATGTATGCACGGGATGGGGGACGCAGGGATTTCAGAGCAGGGAGTTTGCTGATAATGAGGACAAAGTAGAGCAGATTTTCTCAAGACGGAGTTTAACGGGAGAATTTGAAATCGGAGAAGGGTGAGAGGCAGAGACCAAGTCTAAGCCCCAAAAGAGATCATTGTTGCGTGGTTAAATAGAGGATCAGCGTTTCAAAGCAATACCTGTGTATTCTGGGTACCTCTTTCTTTCACTTTCTCTCTCTTTCTTCCCCAAACTTTACTACAGGTGGGTTTTACAGCAGCTCACAGGCAGGACTTATGGAACAGTTGTTGCCACCGGTAGAGTCAGTCTGGGAGAGGTTGTCCATGGTTCAGGCACCCACCAGTGTTCACCCACCCCACACATGCACCCGCAGACCGGTGCAGCACACGGGCACGTGTGCATGCCGGCACAGCCTGGACACACAGCCCGGCTCACACACACACCCACGTCGCGGGGTGGGAGCCATGGGGAAGGCTGTGCCGTCGGTCCCGCTTCTTCCGCAGACGGCTGCTCCTCATCCCAGCCCGGCGCAGGGACTTGCCTGCCTGTCTGTCTCTCCCTCTCCCCTTTCCACACTCGCTCCCATCTCTCTATTTCTCCTTTATGAAATATGCATGGAGAACANCATCCAACCTCCACCTCCCTCTTCTCCCGGGGGCTCCAACCTCCCACACAGCCAATGGCATCCCCTCTCTTGACTTTAATATTTATGAGGGGGGGAGCACCGGAGCGGCCAATGAGGCAGCTGGGGTCGGACCCGGCCTGCGAGGCTGGGGTGTATATATAGCGTATGGGGCACATGCCTCCTTGGGGTGTCCATCTCAACGCGCGGTGGCCCGCTCGCACTCCTGCCCAAGGAGGAGCATGCCTGGGCCCCAAAGCTGCCGGGGTTCCCCCTGACCCCCCCCCAGGTCCATCCCACGGAGCAGGACGCCGTGCGCACCCGGAGAAACTTTCCGCCTCCTCAATGGACGGATGAGCCAAGCGATTTCTCCCTCCCTGGATTACTTCGAGCTTCATCCTGCTGGAAGAGAAAAGCTGGAGCCTGGGAATGGTCATCGACTTAGGGGTAAGGTGGCTGTCCTGGGGATGGGCGAGCAGTGCTGCGAGGTGTGACGCTGCTGTGAGATGGTAGCGAGATAAGCAGCGTGGTCTGTGCGGGACGATAACCCTCTGCGCGAAGCCGCAGGCTCTCTCTGGGGAAAGGGGGCTCGACCCCGGCGTGAGGCTTAACGCAAAAAACCCGCCTGCGCATCCTTCGCTTTGGGCTCGGCGGTGGCATGGGGGAGTTCCGATCAGGAAAAAGAAAAGGAACCTCCGTTCGCATGGCCTGAAAGTGGGTCCCAGACACACTTTGCATGGCCAGGGAGTCTTCAAAAATTGTCACACCGCCGGTCTGGAGTGTGAGGGAAAAGGCAAGCGAGGAGGTGGGAAGTACTGCTTCCCGCCGGGGGGTTAAGTGTTACTGGGGTTTTGTTGATGGCAGGACTGGAGCAAGTGTAGGTTTAAAGGAGGTTCTTGCAAGAGGTGAATTTAGGGAGATGGCAGTTTATGGTTCATCTGAGGGAAAGTGAAAAAGAGCCACTCAGAGCACCCACGCAAAGGAAAAGCTTTTTGCGGACTGGACTAACCCAGC
Source organism: Ibidorhyncha struthersii (assembly GCA_013398815.1). NCBI lineage: Eukaryota > Metazoa > Chordata > Aves > Charadriiformes > Charadriidae > Ibidorhyncha > Ibidorhyncha struthersii. Next base: position 11,105 of record VZSZ01009684.1, on the reverse strand, counting down.
GAAGGAGGAGTGGGATAAGGAGTTCATTTGGGTCCAGTACTGAAACTTGTCTTCATGCAAATGGTCCGGCGTCTCCTGCCAGCATCCTTCTGCGACTGAAAGCAGAGACCCCAGAGCAGGACTCCCGCCTCCCGTGTTTGAGACGCCTTAAATTCACTCGCAAGGACGCTGAGAGAGGGACAGCAACGTGTCCCCCAGCCTGTGCGCTCTGAGGACTACGGCAGACTGGTGAGTGGTTCCCAGGCCATTCCTGGGCCAGGTCACCATCACCATCTGCCCGAGGAGAAGGAGGTTTCGTAGCCTCCCCTACTCCAGGATGAAGTGACACGCTTGTGCCTCGGTGCCGGTGTCCCAGGAGGGGACAGGAGGCGATTGTTTATCTCCTTCCCTGCCCTGTGCCGAAGCGACAGGGCCAAGAGGCAGCGGAGCCGCTCCGCGGTTTCTTGCCGGGGTGGCTCACCCGCACGTGGACTTCAGCTCCGGCACGGTGGGATGAGGCAGCACCTGAGTTTGCAGGGCAGGAGGAGAACGGACCTGTTGGTTGCAGAGCAGCAGCACCGGGGTAAGAGGGAGACAGAAGAGCGGGGAAGCTGGTGCAAGAGGTCGAGTGCGGTTCCCCATCCCTAAGAGCAGGGGGGAGGGTATTTAAAGAGAAGCTGTGCACGTGAGTGTGGCTCCTGGACCTCCATGCGCTGACTCCTCGCGGCAGCCTGGGATCTGAAAGTGCAGAGCCGCCGTGGCACGTGTCCAGCCCCAGAGCCGACCTTCCCTCCTTCTCCCGGCCCCAGCCGCAGCCTCTCCGGAGCTTGTGCTCATGGCTGGAGCTGGGAGCGATGCTCCAGGGACGGCTATTGTGAACGGGAGGGAGGTTGCACCACCGGGAAACACAGCCGTGGTGACAAACCTCGAGCTGGCCCGGCTCACCGGTCAGGGACAGCCCTGCTTTGGGTGGTGGCCATCCACGGACATGCTACTCCCAAGGGCAGAGCATCCGCAGGGCAGGACCGCTCCCTCCACCGCCGAGCGCCAGAGGTCACAGGACTACAGGAGGGGGACAAGAGCAGAAGGAGAAAAGAAATTATAGCGGGAGGGGAGTGGAGCAGGTTAAAGAAGGTGCAGGAGTCACGGCTATAGTGGATGGCTACAGCAGATGTGGCTAATTCAGGAACTTGAGGTACACGCTGCCGCGTTGGTCGCGGTTCTTGGTCCCAGGCTGGTTTGTCTCCGAAGCTGATCGCAGGGAGAGCAAGTTAAACACAGCCCCAGACTCAGCCCTGCTCTGAAAACAGGGCAGTTTTTTGTGGGCTCAAAGCCTTGAGAGGGCATCCCCATGGATCCATCTCCGTGGATCCAGCCCCGTTTCCATCAGCCCTTCCATCACCTCCAGGCTAAGGGCTTCACAAGAGTAACTTTATGTTTAGAATTTGGGTGGTTTACTTGTACTCTCAGGCATAGCTGAAAGGTTTTGTATTACAAGAAAAAAAAAGTCTAGATTAATTTTTTCAGTGAAATCTGAATATCACCGTGTGAGGGTGAGTATATGTGTGCGCACAGAGATGCCTGACGTGGGGTAGATTTATGAGCATGGGTGTAAATTATTGTGCATAAATGGATGTGGGATTCTCGCAGAGGAGATTTGACTGGGAACATTTGCACCTATGCGCTGGGAGACGCGTCTGCATGTCCGTGTGTGTGTACACGTGTGTTTGCGTTAAGCCTGCAAAGAAACAGCCCCACGCATTTGGGGGGGCTCAGACGTGCAGACCTTTCTATACACACTTGCGGGGTTCCTTGCGTTTCTTGGGCAGTGCTTCCGCAAATGTGCATTGAGGGCTCTGCCCCCCGCCAGTCTTTTAAAACGGGATGTGGACCATTTCTCCCCCCAGTCATCCCCTGTCCGTATTCATTTCGTTTCCATTTCTCGGTCGTATGGCTCATTACAAGCCTGTCAGGCCTGAGAGAGGTGATATGTTGTACATCCCTGCCTGGCTGGTGTCCCGGCCGTGCCACCGTCTCTCCCAGCAGCAGCGTTTCCCCGGCTGAAGTTTATTCCCCTTCCCCTACTCCACCCCAGCCCTTCCCCTGCCCGGGGAGACGGCAGAGGGGGAAAGATGCGCTTGCGGCAAGACCTGCCTTTCCCAGACCTGCTCTCGGGGTGCCGGAGGCATCTGTGCCAACCTGGCACCCCCTCTGTGCCGGAGCCACTCAGGGAAAGCAGCGGGAGCGGGGGGAGAAGGGAGATGAGAGGCAGCTTTCCCGGCCGGCGGCGCAGCATCCCGGAGGGAGCGGAGAGCCAGCGTCTATTTGGACACATCAAGCAAAGCAGCTGTGTTGGGTTCCATATGTCGGGGGTGCCAGGATCCATGACATACGGGCTCATTTAGTATACAATGAGCCCCCCCCCCCTTCCTCTTGCCCCCGCAGTCTGTTTTTCCCCTTCGCTCATCCACCACCTGTCATCCCTCCGGAGAGACAGGAGAGATGGCTTCTACCTTCTCCCACAGCCACCCCACCGGCTCCATCTCCGCCGCCCGTGAGCGGGGACCCGGACCCCCATCCCATCCCAGTGGGGACGGGCTGTGCCCTGCTCCGGTTGGAGCAAAGAGCCGTGCTCTCTAGCTACGTCTCTCGCATCCGCCGGGAGCCGGGCGGTACTGAGAGCCCCTGTGCTTCTGTTTTCTAGAGCACGCGGAAGGAGTTCGGCTCTGACACCTGACGGCTCCGAAACTGGGTCCTGACACGGCTGCACGGAAGAGCCCGCGGGTCTCTGCGCACAGGCGCGCGCAGAAGATATTTATTTATTTATTTTGTTTATATGCATCCTGCCGTCGTTCTTCCGTTATTTATTGTGAAAGCTGTCGCCCACCCAACCAGTTCTCCGGGGAAAAGGGAAAATTTTGAAATTCCCTTGCGGAGACCGTGTGTGATGAGGAGGAAGAGGAGGAGAATAACCAGGGGCTTGCTGTGAGCCGGAGACCTTCTCTTTAAAGTAGAGCAGTTTTGCTTTGACATCGTGCCTGGCTCAGTCCGTCCTTCTGACATACCGCATCTCTGAAACATCCGTCCCTCTGTCCACCTCTGTTCTGCGAAGATGATGCTCAATTCGGACCAGACAGAGATCGACTTGCCCCCGACGCACTCCGAGTCCGAGTCCGTCTTCAGCGACTGCGGCGGCAGCCGTGCGGGCAGTGCGGAGGACGCCGGCGGCGTTGGCTTGTGCGCCCAGTCCCGGATAGCCGAACCGGGCGAGGCCGTGAAGAAAGACCTGCAGCACCTGAGTCGGGAGGAACGTCGGCGTCGGCGCCGTGCCACGGCCAAATACCGGACAGCCCACGCCACGCGGGAGCGCATCCGCGTCGAAGCCTTCAACATGGCCTTCGCCGAGCTGCGGAAGCTGCTGCCCACCCTGCCGCCGGACAAGAAGCTCTCCAAAATTGAGATCCTCCGCTTGGCCATCTGTTACATCTCCTACCTGAACCACGTGTTGGACGTCTGAGCCGCCCAGCCTGCGTCCATCTGTCTGTCTGTCACATCTCCTACCTGAACGTGTGCTGGGCATCTGAGCCAAGAGCTCGAGTCCGTCTGTCCGTCTGTGACCTGAACCACATGTTGGGCATCCAATATGCTGTGCCTGTGTTCATCTGTCTGTTCAAATGGACCAAGTCCCCACCTGTCTGCCCTACCCCCTGTCTGAACTATGTTCTCTATCTCCCCACCACCAAGCCTATGTCCGTCTGTCTTTCCAACCTGCCTGAGTCGGGCTGGATGTTTGGTCCATCAGCCATCTGTCTGTCCTGCTGGATCTGCTGCCCGAAGCCTGTGCTGGCCTTGTACGCTCCCAACGTCTGTCCGTCCTTCTGCTGCACATCCCACTGATCCTGATGCTGATCCTACAGGATACTGAGCCCCACATCCATCAGTCTGTCCGCCCCATCCGCTCCTTGACCCACAACGGGAGCTGCTGTGCCCGAGTTCTGTCTGTGCATCACCTCTTTTATACGAGCCACAAAAAAATGGACCTGTGAAACCCTGCAGCACCAAGCAGCCCCGGGGTCTTGTCCGTCTGTCTGTCTGTGCTGCTGGCCACCAGCACCCCCACCAGCACCCCCACCAGCACGGCCGTTGTGGGTGTTTTGTCTGTTTGTTGCTGCTCTGCCCCTGGCATCGTGCTGGGCGCTTAAAGGCCCACATCAGCACCGTCCTCTCCGCAGAGGGAGCGCAGCCCAGGAGCATCCTTGGCCACAGAGCGGCTCCTCGGTGCTCGCCCTGGCTTTTCACCGCCCCCCCGAAGCGCGGTGCAGACCTCGCGGGATCCGGCCACCCTTTCCATGGAGGACAACGCAGGTTCCCCTCGAGACGGAGCCCAAGAGGTGTTCTCGTTTGCTGTGCTGCCCGTGAGGTGCCCGGAGCAGCGCTGGCCCCGCTCCCGTGCCAGGCTGGAGCAGCACACTTGGGGGTCCCCAAGCCCTTCCATCTCCCCGAACCTCAGCGCTCTGCTCCCCACCCCTCCCTTTGCTGCCCCCCA
>VZSZ01009683.1:1869-13959 GCA_013398815.1 Ibidorhyncha struthersii | reverse complement strand
GGTATTGGCAGTTGACTATTTTCAATAAATCTTACCTCAATATCCATTCTCACTAGAACCTTTAAAAACATTATTAAACTTACAAAACTAATAAAAAAAAGCCTTCACCTGAAAAATTTTCTTTGCATTTTCCTGTAAATGAAAACCTTTTTTAAAAATCTATTAAAAGTTCACACAGCCCTAAAAAAAAAAGGTTTCTGTACAGTTGTTCCCATATTTACTCTTAAATTAAACAAATAAAATAAGGTAAGACAAAGGATGGTTGAATACTGTACAGACTCGCAGGTAACCTTTTTCATCATCCTGAATGTTTCACTAAGTTTTGCAACTCTGACACTGGACACCATTTCAATCTTGCTTCCACAGTACAAAAGACGCTTTTAAAAAAATGCTCATCGTGCCTTGTTGAGCTGTCCTGGTGCATCAATGAATTGTTCACAGAACTAACATGCGTAATTCATAGCACCAAGCCGTATGACCAGTCAGATAGGCTTCTAGTACCACACATGCACACTCACACTTCTTTACTGGTGTAACTATGATCCTACAGAGATGTTTTACAAATTTGCTGTCTCAACATTAAAAAATAAGTGCATCAAGTTTCTTTGTACATTCAAGTCACTTTCTAAGGCAAATTGTCTACTGTATGTACTCCCAACTGCTTTGGTATTTTGCTTCAGTTAATTGACAGTGGACTTGGGTGTTTAAGCATGTGGACTGGTCAGTTCTGACTGGAGTGAGTGGATTTTTACTGGGAGCATGTCTTAGACCAACAATTCCGCATGTTTAAAGAAAGGTTTTTGAATTCAGAATGGGGTTCAGACTACGTGCATATTTGGCCTACGATTATTATGGTATGTCAGTATGCAGAGTTCAAATTAAAGTGGAAAACTGCTAATGAGCATTTAGGTGGTATGTCACTTCCTAGACACATTCTGCTGCTTCTTATTTTCCAGCTAACTTAATTCTGTAAAGTAAGGTCATCCTTTGTGATAGCTCAGATTGATACAAATTTAAAACCTTTTCATGTGAGTGCATAAACAAACTGCAGTAAGTGATACAGCTATTGTCATCAGACTACTGGAGATCTAATTATTTATTACTTCCTCCTCCTACCCGTCTCTCTCTTTCTCTCTCTGTGTTTCTTTAGAGGGCAAATGCTTCTACCTGGCAGAAGTCAGTTGGGGTTGCTAGTATATCGTTTCCAAACATTCAGCAGAGATGAAACTGGATCTGTATTTTCGCAGTAATTTGAACTTTACTATGGGAATGCTGTTATTTCCCTTAGTAATTAGCAAAGACTGGAAAATATTAATGACTTGCATCACCATGATACAGTATAGCATTTTGCAGGTATACAGTTCAGCAGTTGAAATAGATGGGTGGAATTTTTAGAAAAGGTGTTTTCAAACTGAAGACTTTCTGGAAATAAAGTTAAATCTTGTGGTGCATGGTCTTGTTCTTACAGTTCAATCTTGCATGCGGGAAAAGATTCATCTTGCATAACAACAGTGCTGCTGCTTGCCAAAACCATGATGTTGAGGTCCTGCTGTTTCTCATGGGTCTCTTGGTACCATTCCCTCATCACTTCTGAGTCATGGGTTGGGATTAAGGTCACCTGCAACACAAAACAGGAGAACTCCTGAGGAATGGACAACAGAAACACCTAAGAAAAATGTCTTTGTAAGAAGTCCTGGCCAACAAGTATGATTCCTTTTTGGAAATAGTGGATCTTTATGCAATAAATACTTTAAAAAATGGATGGATAAAAGGAAATAAATAAATATGTAGATAAGATAAAATGACTGTAAAGAAGCAGTTTGTCAAAATAAAACTTCGGTTCTCTAAGGTGCTGAGATGTCACTTTCCAGAGAAGTAGCAGTCTGTAGTCTGCACCGATAGCTCTTCAGATTATGGCCAAATATTTTGTTTACTTATTTATCATGTTGGAAAGGCACATGAAGTTTCCAAGTGTATGCGGTTACCATATAAACCATGAAACATTCACTTTTCTTTCCTACTTACAAACTGCAAGGCTTCCAAACTTTGATCATATATGGTATAGCAACAAGATGAAATAGCCAAATGGCCCTGTAAACCAGTTCCCAACTGTTTTATTCTCCAGAAACAGGTCAGAAGGGCCAGAAACGGGGGAGCAGCTGAGTATGGTACAGCTCTGTGCTTCACTTGGGAGTCCTCTCACATCACTGGTGAAACAAGGTGCCCAGGCTGGGAACTCCTGTCCCCGGGAGCCACCGCCCACTCCAGAGGTGCTCTGGCTTCCTGTAGTTGCTTCCCAGAGAAGATTAAATTTCCAGGTAGAAATATAAGTGAAGAGCCTACCTGCATGTTACTCTCCCACTGGGTCTTGCCCTCCAGCAGGGAGTCCAGAACAGCCCTGCTTGGCTCCTCGGCTGCAGAATTGTTCCCGCTCACCACATAGTAGGATGACCGCACTCTCTTGAAAAACTCAACATCAACGTTCTTGCTATTGCTGTGGTTGGGAATGTACACCAGATCCAAATACACCGGAGGTCCCGGAGGCACTGCTGTAGATTTTGCTGACTTACTATTCCCAGTTCCTTTGGAAATAAAACAACAAAAGAATATATCACAAGCTGGTTAAAAACATGCATTTATTAATTACTATTATAACTGCTGAGATTATATTCTTAAAATTGCTACTCTTGGTTAAGCTTTACATAGCTACAGTTGTACTTTTTTGTCCTCTGAAACAATTATGGCATTACCCTCCTACATCTAATGACACGTTCCAGCTTTGTTGTATGCCAATTATGATTGTACTGGGAGGAAAAAAATGAAATAAAAGTAACTAACTATATAATACAATAAAAACTCACTACCACATAACCAACATTTGACTGAACCTTTCCCAGTAATATACTACTATTATCCAACAATTACTACGCAGGGCTGTGATTACTGAATTACCATTTGATAAATGGCAGTATTATTTTCCAAGTTAAGAAATACAGTTTTTTGAAAGTCTCAGGTATGCATGATTATAAAAGCTAGGGTTACACAGGGAGCCATGCAGAAGTGGTCCTGAGATGTGGGGTATCAGCACATATCAAGACATAGTAGCTGTTGATATGCTCAGACTGTCTTACAGGTGCATCAGGAAGCTACTACATGTGAGCAGAAAGAGGGGGAAAGAGGAACTTGGGAGAACAGAGAAACTTCCTAAAGCAATTACTTCAGGAAACTGAGAACAAGTTTGTGTTTGCCTGCTGGATCCTTATTTGCATACACAAACTAGCCACTTATCACAAAAAGTAGAGGGAGGCACGGTTTTGCTGCTATACATAGTGTAGTATCTGTTCTTAGAAGAGGTTCAGTCAAAAGAAAGTTCAAAGTCTAAACACATTCAAAATACTTAAAAAAAAGTGCTGCTTTTGCTACACACTGGATCATGGTGTGAACTGACAATCAGTATTCAACCAGCAATTGTATCCAGATGATCACCATTTATGTTTTATTGGTCTTCTCATGATGTTACATAGGATGAAGTTTGGTAAACTAAATTATCTGAGCAATACACTCTATTTAGGAATACATTGTAAAACCAGAAAAGTCCAATACAATTGTCTACTGTGACCTGCCGTTCATCATAGGGCAATATGCCCAATAAGCATCATAATATAAGATTTCCTGAACTAGAGAGTTTTTAACTATTGGGTATGTTACAAAATCTTTTATTATCTTTCATCATAAAAAATCCATGATAACATCTTTCTGAATTGTGGATACCAACATTGGATAAAATATTAGACATTACATTTTACACTTAAAATGTCATTATCAAATAGAGCCTTGCCTTCAGCTCTAGCGTATACCTGAGAAGTATGCTTCAAGGAAGAAGAATCTAATAGAAAGCTAAAGTGCTGGAGAAATGTCCAGCATGAGGAACTGTACAGCTGCTTTGAAATGCATCTACTAACAGAGACATGCAAACGATAGTGTAAGAAAGGAACAGCAAACCACTTAAAATGGGGATGCTGCAGATAGCCGAATTTTGGGTTGCTTGTACTGAATCCTAGACCTGCTCCTTGTAAAAAGCTTTCAATAGAACATCAGTCCTGACAACAGCAAAAGCAAAGTATCCCCAAAACACTCTATAACAAGATCTGCCAGAAACAACATATTAGCACAATGCCTCCTTCAGTAATCTAATTCATATTTTATTACTAATTAGAATACACAACAGTCATTCAAAATGACATTTTCTGTATGTTTAGTCATCACTGATGGCATAAGACTAACAGGATTATATGATATACATGCTCAGTGTGCTGAAAGTGCTCTTACTACTGTTATCATTTTTTAAAAATACTCTTTTAAAAATTAATCCAGCAATAAAAGCATCCAATATCTGATAATACGTTTGCCTCTCACTATTAAATTGCATTATTTTATGTTAAGAGCATTGTGCCTACATGATTCTTACAATGAATGAAATGGTTCGCTTTACTACTGATTTCACTTCACCTACAAAATTAGTACTTTTAATTCTATTAGTTGGTTAACAATTCAGATAGCTAGTATTAAGTTCTTTATATTTGATGTACTCTCATTTTTTTACATCTGAGCAAACTGACACATCAAGTTTCTCAGACTGCAAAAGTTAATTCAGTGAATTTAATTCATTTAAATATGGCCTTAACATGCCAGATTTATATTTAAAACATGGACTTTCTTTGGGGGTTTGCTACAATCCACATTCTCAGCTGATATAAAGGCAACCTAACTTCACTGCAACAGCTAAGAAAATCTTAACGTTAGGGAACTCCTATCTATCTTTACCTATTGTTGCAGTCTTTGCCGACTTGGACATTGTTGTATTTGCTGCATTCTTGGTGTCCTTATCTTTTTCTTCCACTTGAGACTTTACATCTGGATTAGAGATATTTTTGGTTGCCTTCTCCACAGACTCCTTCTTTTTTGGAGAAGCTGTTTTAGAAATTTTGTCTAAAGATTCTTTTACAGCTGGTTTTGGTGAAGCCACTTGTTTTGATTTACCATCACTTTTTTTAACAGGAGAAGATGACTTGGTCTTAATACTCTGCTTTTTTGTCTTTGTCTTTTCTTTGAGGTCCTTCTTCAAAGGTTTACCCAAATTCTGATTGGTGGGCAAAGTCTCTGGATCAACCATGGAGACATCAGGGTGCCTAGGGGAAGGGCTGTGATCCTGCATCGGGACAGGTGGTGGGTCAATTTGTTTGTACGTAATTGTCTTGTCCGTAGGAATGGTTTCTGACTCATCTTCCGAGTCAATGTTAGCATCTGCAGTGATGGAAGGGCATTCCTCAGTCTCAGGGGGAACATCTGAATCAGTCTGAGATGGGGCAGACTCACTCATGGACGTAGGAGGGGTTTCGTCACACTGCCGCCCTTGCTGCTTTCCCCCAGAAGGCGGCTGAGTTCCCCCAGATTGAGTTAATGGCTTCTCTTGATCTTGAGACTGTTCTTCACTTGCAAACCACTCAAGGGGATTTGGGTTGATAAATGAGGGTGAAAGTTCAGTTTTAGGATGTTTATATTCGCAGGAGGACACAAGGCATAAGTCAACATCTTGACGGGATTCTGCTAATGATTTTCCTGGAGTAAAATGTGCGCTTGCTTCATAGGAATAGCTAGTAGCTTCGGATGACCTGGTGGTTTTCCCAGTTGTCTCAAATGAGTAATCTGTGGCTTCAGGTGAGCTGGTGGCTTTTCCTGTTGTCTCATAGGAGTAATCCATAGCATTGGGTGATCTGGTAGCTTTCCCAATTCTCTCATAGGAATAATCTGTGACCTCAAGTGATTTGGTGGTTTTCCCAATTATCTCATAGGAATAATCTGTGACTCCTGATGACCTTGTGGTTTTCCCTGTCGTCTCATAAGAATAATCTGTGGCCTCAGGTGACCTAGTAGCTTTCCCTGTTATCTCATAGGAATAATCTGTGGCCTGAGGTGATCTAGATTTTGCAACTGCCTCATAGGAACAGCTAATATCCTCTGGTGACCTAGTAGTTTTCTCTGTGGCCTTGTAAGAATAACTAAGTTCTTCTGGTGACCTGCTGCTTTTCTCTGAATCTTCTTTTTCTGGGCTGATTAAAGGTTCTGGACTGTGCTTTGTTAGGGGATACTGGTAACCAAATACTTTGACAGAGGACACTTGCAGTGACAATGAAGATGTGTGACTAGCTGACACCACTTCAGTGACTGCAGGAAGTGAATGTAGAAAACTAGGAGAGTACAGAGAAGATTCCCCTGGAGTTAATGGAGATAGGTCAGACTTTGGTGACAGCTTTTCTCCTAGGCTCTGCACCTTTTCTGAGGTAAAAGAATGTAGTGACATATCTCTGGGTGGAACAGCACCTGAAAAAGTTTCTTCTGGCAGTGGTGAAGTTAACTGGGTAGGTGTATGAGCTGATGAAGTTGAGGATGAAGCTTCAATTTGAGAAACTGAAATAATTTATGAAATAATTTCTGAAATATCCTTCTCCTGAGAGTAAGATGACTGCTCCACAGGGGAAATCTTCTGTGCAAAAATAGGCTCCTGTATATCTGAAGGGCTATAATCTACTTCTGTTGGTCCATTTTCAGATATACAGTGTATACTAGTACCTACAGTAGGATAGTCTGGAGATTGCCTACTAAAGTCCATTGCTAAAAACTTCTCAGGGGATTCCTGACCAAATTCTACTGACATAGTTGACTGCTCAGGAAATCTGTGATTGTGCACTGGGGTTCTTGATTTTGCAGTTTTAGGTGAGAAATCTGGCGGAGAAATTGACATGGGCCTTGGGCACTCTTCCTTAGATGGAGATATGTCTGTTTCCTGAAACGTTGTTGGTGTTTGTACAACTGACACTGAAAGGGAATCATCAACTTCGGTAGAATGGGGAGATCCAACCTCAGCATGCAAAGAAGGAGATACATCATCAGTAGTTGGTTCTGGAAATGAACTAGTAGCAACAGATGCTGTAGAGACAGATGCTACTCCTTCTATATGGGAATAGGTGTCTTCTGCTGCAACCTCATCAACTGGAGTTGCAGACTTGTCAGAAACAGTACCTTCAGAAATTGACATTTTGGTGTCTTCTTTTAAGGAACCAAACTGTCCAATATCTATTTGAATAGGTGAGAGATCACCTGCTAACTTCCGCTCATCCAAGACCAATGAAGACTGGGAGCTGCTGGGTTCTGTATCCTCCATTTTCCTTTCTAGGCTGAAGCCTTCCTTAATTACCATAAACTCCATGCTTTTCTCATCTTGTTTTTCTTGGAAAAGGCCCACAGAGCTGGCTTCAGAATCTGGGCTCATCTGAACAGGTGATTTTTCTTTTTTAGGTTTCCCCTCAGGAGACCTTCCATAATCTCTGGTGGGAGACTTTACATCAGCATTCAAAAATGTATCATAAGTGGTCTCTGAACCTATCAGTGGTGGACTCCGTAGAGGTGAGAGAACCTTTTCAATAGGAGATTCTGAATCTGGCACAGGCTCATCCATAGGGCTTATTCTGGATTTTGCAGAGTCATCTTTGACTTCACTGAGTTTAAAGCTAACAGGAGTTTCTGTTGACTTTTCACTGGTTTCAGAAGGAAGCTGACTGGATTTTTCATCAGCGGGAGACTGATAATAAGGTGTGTGGCCAGCACTACCAGCAGCAGACTGTGAGGGAGTTGCTACTTCTAATGTTTTATCTTCAGGGCTTGCACAGTGCTCTTCAGCAACTTCTTGATGTACATCAGGCAATGTAGCAATGGGGACAGGCTCAGCTGAGACCTTGATCTCATTGGAAGTGAGTGAAAAATTCACACTACGTTCACTCAGTGGTGTTTTGGCAACGGGTGATGGAGGGGACAAACTCTCAGCTGGACTATGTTTTCCATCATCTTCTGGATAGGGTTCTTTGATTTCTAATTTTGCAGTGCCTTGGATTTCACTTCCTTTTTGCCAATATACATCTTTGAATGCAGATTTGCAGAATTTGTCTTCCTCTAATGAAGAAGGTGGTGAGATGGTAGAAGCTGAGGCATTATAGTCTTTACCTTCTGTGGCGTCTGTTTTGGATCCTTCTGATAATCCATTAAAAGCATCTGGAAGTGGAGAAAGTTTAGGTCTAGCAAATTCTTGAGGGTACAGTGATGTCTCATACTTGGTAATGTTCATATACTCTTGAGAAGGTGACTCACTTTCCTCATTGTTAGTTTCATCACTCATGACATCCCGGGGTGTAGACATTTCATCCATTGGAGTTGGTTCACTGGATATTTCGATGGTAGACTGTGTATAACCTGAAGTAGCAGTGAATTCCTCAGGTTGATCTTCTCTATCTTCCTCATCAGAAACAGTGGCTTCACTTTCTGAACCACCAGGTAATGTTTCATCACGGATAGAAGAGGCCAGTTCAACTGCTGGAGATTGAGGCTCTGAGTGTTTTGTTGGTGTAATTATGAGTAGGCCATATTTATCTTCAACTTCACCGGTTTCTGCAGCATTGTCTACCACAGCCATCGCATGATCTTTTTCAGCTTCTATTTTTTCAGTCTCCTCTTCATCTCTGATGACTTCTGCTTTGTCTTCCTCCTCTTCTTCAGTCTCTTCAATTTCTGCCTTTTCTACTGCTTCTTCCCTGTCTTCTTCAGCCTGTTCATCTGATGCCTCATCATCTGCCTTTTCAATATATTTTTCGGCTTTAATGTTAGCACATACTTCAGCAATTATTTCTTCTGAACTCTCTTCCATTTTTATTGCTTCCTCCATATATGGTTTTGTGGTGTCCAGTGGTGTCTTTACTTCCTCATCTTCACCTCGTTCTTCAGCTTCTGTCTCTGCCTTTCCCTCATAATCTCCTGCTTCATATGATTCTTCCAAGCCAGTTCCCTCATCTTCAAACTTTTCTTTGTCATCAACCCTGTGCTTTTCCACAGGTTCCAATTCTTCAGGTGTTTGTTCACACTCACCCTCAGCCTCTGTGGTAGTTATGCCTTCATCAGAGGACTCGGCAGGTCCTTCATTATCTAATTTTTCTTTTTGGACTTCAAAGGCCTCTTTTTGTTCTGTGCCAGTGAGTTTCAGTTCATTCTCTTTAAGTGCAACTTGAGGTTTTGTTTCTTTTATTGTTTCTACTTCTTCAGATTTTAATTCCTCAAAATCCTTTGTTAAATCCTCTGGTGAAGACATAAGGGATCTCTCCACTTCAAGTTCTTTTCCACTAGCTGTAATTTCTGCAGCTGCTACAGTTACGGGAGCGGCTCCAACTGCTGCAGGGGCAGCTTGCGCTCCACTGACTTTGATCTCCTTCTTCACAGTCTTAATCTTTCCTTTTTCCTTTGGTTTTCCAGCAGGTACTGCTTCTTTTTTAGCAGGTTCCTCCTTCTTTTGTGGTTTAGACTTTGCTCCTGGCTTTTTGACTTCAGTCAAAGGAACAGCTGTCTTCTTTGTTTCTTTAGGAACCTTTTTGATGTCCTTTTTGGCTTCTTTTTCTTCCTTCTTAATTTCCTTCTTCTCTTCTTTTTTGCCTTCTTTTTTAACTTCCTTTGGTGGAGCTTCTTTCTTTACTTCCTTCTTAGTTTCCTTCTTCTCTTCCTTTTTCATCTCTTTTTTAACTTCTTGTTTGATCTCTTCTTTTTTTGTTTTTTCCTCTTTTTTGATGGGTGTTTTCTCCTCTTTTTTAGAAACCTCTTTCTTTGTTTTTTCTTTTTCCGCTTTCTTTTCTTCAGGTTTTGCTTTGACTTCCTTTTTCACTGGCTTCTCCTTTGCCACTTTTGGTTTTACATCCGTAGCTTCTTTTTCAGGAGTTTCAGATTTTACTAATTGCTCTTTACTTGTTACATCTTTTTCTGTCACTATGGGTTTGGTCTCCACTTTTGCTGATTTCTCTTTTTTAACTGGAACTTTTTCTTTGCTTTCCAGTTTCTGAAGCTTTTCCAGTGCTGGGCTAGGCTTTGCAGGCTCTGGTGTTTCTTCTTTAGATTCCTTTCTGACAGGCTTGCTTGGTGTCTTTGCAGCAGTCTTCAGACTCTCCTTGCTGTCTGTCCGTTGTTTCAACTTTGCTTGTTTCACAGCTGGACTAGCAATGTTCCCAGTTAGGTCTTTTTGTGTAACCATTGGTTGTTTAAGGAAGTCTAAGTGTTTGAGTTTTTCTAGCCCTTCTAGAATATTATATTGGGTGCTGTTTCCAGGAAACAGAACTCGGATTATTTTTTCTGCAGGATTAGCTGGATGCCACACAATCAGGGATGAGACAGACATGAAATAGGATAATGGAATGTCTAGTTCCTGGCCATTTGGTAACAGGAATTCAGCTTTATCTTTGCTAGTACCACTCCACTGTTGCATAAAATATTGCATCTCTTTGCTATTTTTGACAGGATTAAGCACATACATCTCAAGCTTGCCAACTCCCATTTTCTGAAATAAAATGATGGGGTCAATGGTATTTCCCACATTTCTGAAAAGAGGTTCTGGTTTCATAGACAGTTTATTTAAATACTGCAGAGTAAAACAAGCTTCTTCTACACTCCTTTTTACTCTAAAGTTAGGATCCAGGTTCTTCAGGTTCTCAGGTACGTTAAGGAATACAACTCCTAAATCAGGTGAGATCAGATTTTTCATCCAGTCACTGTTGGTAGTAGACCCTTGGGACTGTTCCTCTTCTAATTCAGCTATCTTTCGCTGAAGCATGCTATTAATTCCTGGCAGGTTATCATCTCCGATGTGAGTGAGTAGAATGGAATCTACCCTGTCCAAGTGCCGGATAAGTTTCCAAAAGCAAGATTTTCTTTCGGATCCTCCATTGATAAGCATGTTGAATCCATTCACTGCAAATAATGCAGAGTCCCCCCTTCCACCTGGGAAAATATAACAGCAGGGTTTGGAGAGTTTCAAGAAGCCTCCTGAAGTTGGAGGTTCCAAAATGTCGAAGGGTGATGGCACTTCCACTGATTCTGACAGATACTCTGTGAATTCAGAGAGTCCTTCCATTTTGGGCAATATGGAAGCTGAGTTGAGTTTAATGTTAATAAAGTCTTGAAGGTTGTGTTTGTCAAGGTTGGAATTTTTCCAGTCTCCTTCCTCAGGGCAGAAAAGAGTTAGGCTGGCTTTGTTGGCAGGGTGTGTGGTGCTCAATAATTCACCAATCTAGGGTTGTGAAAAAAAAACACAAGAAGACTCATGTAAATTCATTTTGTAATGGCAATTAATGTCGGAACTTAGTATTTCCTGATCTATCAATAAAACCTTTTTCATTTGCTTCTGCACTGTGGAGTACCCATCCTAGAAGCTAAAGGAACCTGTTAGCACAATTAGTTTACTACTGTATTTTTTTTAAATACAAAGGAGCAGCTTATGAGAAAAGGTCCCTTCCTCATTGCCCAAAGGAGGAAAGCACCCCAGGGTTCCCCCTTCCCTCCTCCACCCTTTATAGGAGGACAGTGTAAGCTTTTATATTTAGAGGGTATGAGGACTATGAGGCTAATGCTGCCAGAGCTGCCACTATCTCCGCCATTGGCTCATGAGTCTCCCTGCTGCCCCTGCCCATCCAGAAGAGCCAGCCAAACATCTAAGGGAAAAAGCACATCCTCTTAACAGGCAGAGAATAACTGCAGCCAAGAGGAGTCCAGCATCCTCCCAAGGGCAGCTGCCTTCCTCACCCCCTCCTCACACAGGATGTATTCCATGACACCATCATTACTACTGTTCTTTCTGCAGGCTGGCTCCTGACTCCCAGACTGCAGGGCAGTTTTCCAGAACACTAAGAAATAATTTATTGCATCAAAAATGTAAACAGTTGCAAGTTTTCTATTTGTGAGATTGTGAGGTACATATATTTATATATGCACTATTGTGCTGGTTTTGGCTGGGATAGAGGTAAATTCCTTCATGGTAGCTAGTATGGGGCTATGTTTTGGACTTGTGCTGAAAACAGTGCTGATTGATAATACAGGGATGTTTCAGTTACTGCTGAGCAGTGCTTACACAGAGCCAAGGCCTTTTCTTTTCTGCTCCTCACACCGCCCTGCAAGTGAGTGGGCTAGGAGTACACGAGAAGTTGGGAGGGGACACAGATGGGACAGCTG
>VZSZ01009682.1:0-12542 GCA_013398815.1 Ibidorhyncha struthersii | reverse complement strand
GATCTCCAGAGGTCCCTTCCAACCCTGACCATTCTGGGATTGTGTGATACTGTGATTTGGCATTCCCCATTCAAGAAGAGGACCCTTTAGATACACTGACTGACACCAGTCCTTTTTGCTGCTTTTAACCTCTGGGGAGATATTAGCCATGTTATGCCTGAGTCAGAAGTACCAGATCCACCAGGAAAGTCAGCGTTTATTTATCCAGTATTTAGATGGCTGCATTATTCATTAATTATTCAAGATCAAGAGTCTGACTAAGCTCGCCTGTTCACTGTCTCAGCCCTAGCTCATCAAATCTGTGTAACACAAAGATCTCTGTTCCCTGTCTCAACCAGGTGCTATTGGAGCCTTTCATGATTCAAGTCCCCACACTTACCTATTCCAATTAAACACATAATCGATAATAGTTAACAATCATTCTGATACATTTCAAATTCTTATAACCTGTATCATGTATTAACCAAACTAACTAGAGATGCTAGCCCTGTCCAAACCATTCTCCTGTTCTCAGCTGTCTCGAGCAAGAATGACTGAAGTTCATGTGACACCTTTCCTTGACAAAACACTTAATTCAGCATCCCTTCTCAATGTGGCTTCTGGGATTGGAAGAATAGCTCGGCTACACTCAGCAGTTTGTGTCCATTTTATGAGACACCCTCACACAACAGCAGGTCTTCCTACTGTTTGCAGACACGGTTTCAAATAGCACCGTTTTCCTCAAATGGACATAGTTTCTTGGATCCGAAATAATCATTGTTTTGTTTTGTTTTCTCTCTTCTGTGCTTTTGTATATCTGCAAATCTCCAATGAAGCTAAGATTACCTTCCAGCAACACAAGCATTCTGTTTTTTCAGGGTTTTGTTGACTAGAATGGCAGTATGGGACAACTCGTACTTCCTTGATAATGTTCTATAATAGAAGCAGTAAATAATCATGACAAACAAATATAAGTTTAATATTTTGGTACCATTTTCCACCAAACCAAATGAAAGATAACAGGGACTAGTGATTACCTTGTCTAAACAAGGGCTTCCTTGCTTGAAAGTCCTGCTCTACAAACATAAGCAACCTTTTTCAGACATTATAATGTTAAGGTTTCTATGTCTAGTAATAATAACTGTGATATGCATGATAACATCTTTAGTTATATTGCCTTTTATGGTGGAAAATATCATCTGTGAAATGTCTATATTTTTAGCTTTTCCCGAGAGACATAAACACATCTACAGCAACACCACTTTTCATATACCACCACGAGTCTGGTCTCATTTCCAGCTGTATCTCTGGCAGTCAGAATCCATATTTCATTTGACATTTTTTTTAAGATGATTGATACATATATGAAATCTTTCTCTGGATTTTGTTCTATTGCTATTGTCAAATGCTCTACCAAATGCTTTTGCAATAGCCAGATCTCTCCCAGGATTTGCATTCGAACGGCAAATCATAAATCTTCAGAGAAAATGAAATCCCTTTAGTCTTGGATAACATTAGTGAAGTTCATTTTGGTCATCATGATGAATGTTATATGATCACTCATCACTGACATTGGCCTCAGAAATAAAGTTCTGAAACCTTTTACATGCAAGGACTAAGCATCCTTGTCTGTGTAAGTGTACTGACTTACAGTTTTTATAGATACCTATGGCATAGACATTAAAACTATCCAGATATGACCTTACAGAGGTATGAGCACAGCACCAGCATGCTGTTTGGAAGCATCTGTGAATAAGAAAGACTTTAGCTCAGAGTGTGACCTCAGTATTGAAAACACTTGTTAAGGTTTGCCTTCATGCCTCTCTGATATTCTTGATCAAAAAATCCTTGTTTAAAAAAAAAAAAAGACTATCCTGTAAGTCTTCAGTTGTATTAGTCACCTTTGCTGCCTGTGCTTTCCTTGCCACGCCCACATCACAGTTTCTAGCACTGTGGGCACATGTTCCCATCCTGTTATTACTAAATGATCCCTCTGAGATCAGTTTGACAAGGAGGGTAGCACAGCCCTGGGACGGATTACTGAGAGATACTGGTGATTCTCCATCCTTGCAGGATTTGGGGACTGGAGTAGATAAAGCCATGGCTGATCTGATCTTGTGCTGGTGAAAGTCCTGCTTTGAGCAGAAGGCTGGATTAGATGTCTCCTCCCAGACAGCATTTCTGTATGTCTAGTGTAAGTTAATGATCCATTTGCCCTGAGCTGTGATACTGGTGAATGCTTTGCAGAGGATTTTCTGTGAGCTAATGGTGCTGTTGTCATCCTCTATCTAAGCAGAGCACTATGCAAATCCTTGGAAATTTTTTGAAGCTGTGTAACCCATTGTAACGCCTCTATTTTTAAATGCTGGGTACTGTATTGACTTGTGTACTTTGCCATTCAGATCAATGCTAGTTTTTATCAATTCCAGCTTTGATCCTGGTGACTCTTTCTGCCACTTGTCTATTTTCGTGCTGGTTTGGATCTCTTGGTGCTCACAGTGTACAGCACTCTCCTCTTTCCCTCAGCTTCAGACGGAAGCAGCCAATTACATTTGCCTGGTAAATTCTAACTGTCTTGTCAAAAGTTATTTCTGGGTCCTCTGGGTCCTCAGTGTCTGGCACAAGGACCTCATCCCTAATCAGAGACACAGTTAACCCCTCCAGCCTGACAGCGAAATTGCCCTCTTGAGGTTCAATCATTCAGAAGACTTCTGTTTTCTCCCTTTTTTTCCTGTTGTCTCTATTTAAAAACATATAAACCATATGCTGAAGAGTCTTACGAAAGCAAATACATTTATACAGAGTGCAGTATTCTTCAGATTTATGAGTTTCATAGTTATCACTCTCTGCATGAGTTAACTGAAAACTATTAAGAACATCAATAGCCTGAGAAACACTGATTGCCAAAAATAAAGCTGCTTTCTGATTATCTGCCCCCTTGTTGGTGGTTACAGCTTGCAGAGACAGGGAAAAGTCCTGTCTAAACCATCTCCAGTTATCCTTGCCACATCCAGCAATTTCATGATGCTGCTTTTAACTGTTCCCTTCTGACACTCGGGAATTTTTCTGAGGTTCATTTTATAGGTAGTGGCAGGTATTGTTCAGCAACCAACCAGAATCAAGGTATCTATAGACTTGTGCTTCATTTGGCCCAGTGCATGATGCAGGAGCTGGTCCCACTGCTGCATTTCAGAGTCCCTTGGAGGTACTGCTTCCCACAGGGAAATACCCCAGTGAGTCAGATGATAGTTGAGCTTGCCCTTTTGCCAACTCCGAAATAGTTTTTTTCAAGAAAAGGAGGTTAGGGACAAGCTGATGACTGGCAAAGTCCCCTGACATCTAGGATCCTGAGGCAAGAAGGAAACCTCTAGTGATGAGACTTATGTGTCCCCTATGCTTCAGAAGGTCCCCTTATGAAACCTGGCTTCAACTACATCTGCCTTGCCCTTATGCTTAGTTACTCGTCTGAGTACCTCTGTTATTATAGCTGCAGAAATACTGTGTAAAGTAATGTTTTATGTTTGTTGTGATTTTAACTTATTTTTTTGTTGGAGGGGTTGTGGGTTTTTTTTTTCCATTTAGATGTTGGATTATGTTGTCAAATTAGCTCTGAAAATAATCTCTTGACCTTGTTGGCTTTTCCAGTAGAAATGTCTCTTTGTAATGAAGTTTTAATTGCTTTATGCTATCCTTATTTCAACCAAGTATTTTTGAAATCCTTTTGGCCCTGTGTCCTGGTTTCAGCTGGGATAGAGTTAATTTTCTTCCTAGTAGCTGCTGTGGTTTGGATTTAGTATGAGAATAATGTTGATAACACATATTGTTTTAGTTGTTGCTAAGTAATGCTTATATTAAATCAAGGACTTTTTCAGTTTCTCATAGAAGCTGAGAGGGGGCATAGACAGGACCAGCTGACCAAAGGAATATTCCATACCATAGACGTCATGCTGAGTGTATAAATGGGGGTTGGCTGGGGGACAGGAATCTGCAATTGCTGCTCAGGATGGGCTGGGCAATCGATCATCGGGTGGTGAGCAACTGTATTGCATCACAATTTTGTATATTCTTTTACCATTATTATTATTATTTTCTCTTCCGTTACTGTTCTATTAAACTGTCTTTATCTCAACCCATAAGATTTTTTTCCTTTTTCTCCCTCTTCTCCCCATCCTACTAGAAGGGGGGAGGGGAGTGAGTGAACAGCTGCATGGTCCTAGTTGCCTGCTGGGGTTAAACCATGACACCCTGGAATTTACTCTACAGGTCTGATTTTGGTGCATCTCAGTTCCTATATTTTTCCTTATTCAAATCACCATCTTTGCTTTTTGCTGGCCAAATAACTGGAACATATTTCCTTTGATTCATTACCCATCCGAATGCCAGGAGTCTCCATATACCAGCATACAGTGCATGTTAATGAGACAGTGTACACTAATGACAGCATTAGTGTATGCTGTCCTGCAGCCCCTGATGACAGCCGGACTTTATAAAAATTGCATTATCACTTAGTGAAATGTGTCACCAAGAAAAGTAAATGGGTCCACAAGCAGTGAGACTGCAAAGTCCATAGTTCTTCTGCTCTTTTTTGTTTATACAAGACAAGAATTAATTTTGCATAGTGGTATACTTAGATCGAGATCAATCTGCTACAGTGTTGAGCAAGCACACTTTCATTACTCCATGATCCATTTTTCTTCCAAAGATATTTTTTAAAACCTTGAAAGCATAAAGTATCAAACTGTTGAAATTCTATCAAACAATAAAACACATGGGCCTGATTCATTGCCAGCATCACATAAATTATCTATGGAATTACATCAGAGATCATCTTGGGTCCTTGTGTCATTATGATGATTACATACTAGTTTTACCAGAACTGAAATAAAATTGGAAGTCTAATCTACATTTTTATAAAACATAACTGCTTTACTGATTTTTATTAGATGTGTCCTCTAGCTTGCAGTATACTATAGAGTAGCCAGGAAAAAATATAAAAGATCCATTTTACACATAAGCAAGATGTTCTTCTGCCTACACTTGGGTAAATGCTATGTTAACATTCTTTTCTTAATGTTTGACAACATATTTGCAGCTGTACCTAAGGTTCTTCATTAGAATAGGAGAAGGTCCTATATAAATAAATGAATAAAATAAATACTTCAGGGTTTGTTTTATTTTATTTTTTGGGGCATACTTTAAATAGACATGTGATAACAAGCACATATGCAAGAGCATATTGAGACAGTACTTTATCGTGAATGTTTTAAGGAATGCAAGGAGTACTGGAATAGCCAAAATAGCATATATGTATATTATCATTACCATTGTGTCTATATATGTATATATAACTTGAATTAAATATTTAAAGAAATTGCAGACATCATCTTATTTTATGATAGCATTGTTTGGTTATTTTACTTGATGGTTATTTTAAACTGAATAATGCCCCAAAATAATTAAATTTTAAAATAATATATCTAATCCTGGAAGAAGTATTCCAAAATAATTTTCTTTTTCACTTGGTAAGGATTAAATAACAAAGTCTTCATTCTTTATTGCTGATTTCTACTATTAAACCAACTGCATATAAGCAGTGCTGATTGCAATATAAAGAATTATTCTCCTGGGCCCTACTTGTATTAATTCTCATTCTACACTTTAAAAACCCATTCATCAGTTACTCTGCAGTGGCACCAGAGCTTAGTATGTGCATATTATCTTTCACTCATATTCCAGTGCAGTCTTCTGGAGAAGAAGAGAGAGACTGTGAGTGTGCGTAGCATGTGTGACTCCCCTGCCACACACACTCGCACACATAGATCTGTGTACACATTCATAGCACATCACATGTAATTGCCGAGAAGCCCTTTGCAGGGGGGTGGGTATAATTTTCTCTCCTCAGAATCTCTTGTAATGTTTGGAGTCTTAAACCAATCCACTCTTGTGAACAGCTAGGTGAGCATCAGTGCCAGGAGTTTTTTGAAACTGAAATGCTGCATAATATAAAATGATGGCACTATTAATCCTATAGCACTAGTGATTCCCAGACCCCTCCACTATTGATACCAACACCATTGTCTCTGGCTTTAAACCTCATCAGTATGCAAACAGAGTATCGCTATGATGGGTGGTAACTTGGTTGGATACACTTTCTACATTTCTGGCAAATGAGTATAATTATTTTCAGAGCTGCGGGCAACTCATGCATATTTTATCCTCCATCTGGACCTGCATGCTACACAATAGTGATAAAAGATAATTTTCCCCCTTGAATGTTCATAGGCCATCATCGACACCATCCTGATGAAATGGTCATGCATCCCCTAGCACTTCTATATCTGTCACAGCTTGACAACAAAATTATTTCCCTATAGTACTAAAACACTTCAAATATTCAAGTCCTCTGTGCATGTATTTGTGCTTTGAAGCAATCAGCATTAACATAATGTGGTCATTTATAAACTGACAAATTAACTATGCAGAAATCTGAGCAGGGCCTTATGAGGTCTGCAAAGCAGCAGAAAAGAAAGCAAAAGCTTTTTGCTCTCTATAATAATTATCTTCTCAAGTGTCGGAGGCAGGTTTTAGTTTCCTATTGTTAGTGCTTTTCAATCCTGGGCTTAGTTACTGTATGCTGAAGCTGAGATGCTTTGAATCAAACGATTGTCATGATTGCAGCTCACAACAAACTGTACCGTTGTTGCTTGAGCAAAGAGGGGAAATATGAACTTCCATCACTGACCATTTAAAAGGGAAAAAGATAAAGGCAAAAAGACTAAAATAGAATTTACCAAAATTAAACATTCACATCTGTGATAGAAAATAAAGTCCATCCGAGCAAGAAGAATCAATATCTGCAAAGCTGATATTGCTCACAAGAAAGAGGAGAAGAAATGATCAGCTTTCTTTGTTTATTTGTTATAAAATAATTTTAATTATTAAAATCCATCACTGTGATCGCCCTCCTTAGTAAGCACATACTGTCCTTACAGGCTCACCATTGTTCCCTAAACAGCTAGACATTAGTATTCTCATTGCCTGTACCAACTGAGCCGAAGGACACCCTTTCTCACTTTTACTGCAGGAGCCTGATTCCCCCCCCAAATAAATTAAGGACTAATTTTGCCAGAACCCAGGGGAGGACTTGGTGCCTTCTGCTGCCCCTAGCTATCTGGCACAGACACATCTGATGGGTGGCCTTGCCCAGTATGGGCAAAGTGGGGTGTGGGGGGTGCTACACCCCTTGGGACAACCCTGCATCTGGCTGCACTGCCTGTACCCTACAACCAAGCATGGGGGCCACTGGCATAAACACTCCTCATCGGGGCTGTGCCAGGGTCGCCATGGCAACAGTATAATGGATTTGCCCTTATTCAATCCCAGAGGCCACATTGAAGCGTTATGAAAAATTTGCTGGAGCCTGAATTCCTTTCAAGTCATGGCTTGTGTCAGGAAACAAGTCAGTGTGCAGGCAGCAGTAAACAGGGACGGAAAAAAACCTTTACTTTCCCATGCTTCGTGCTTACGGTGACATTCAAAAGCCAAGACCCCTCTAGACCACATTACTGTCTCATTTCCTGGTTATTAATTCACTCTTCAGATGGGGGTGTGGGTGGCAATGGTACATGGGTAGCCATGGCAGGCAAAGGGTGGCCTGGCAGCCCCAAGGTGATTGTGCTCTGCACGGGTAGATCCTAGCCCCCAAAACCACTGTCCCCCAGAGGAAAGCGAGCCCCATCCCCACGGCATGGAGCATCCCCTGCAGGGCCAGGGCTGCCCCGGCATCGCCCTTGGTGCTGCAAAGCACCAGCAAGCACAGCTTGGAAGTGAAATCATCCCCTCTGCAAAGTTTATCTTAGTCATTAACTAAAGCACAATCAGTTTAACAGTTTGCTTGGCTGTGGTAACGAGAATGAAACATCCTGTAGTCCTAAGGTCTGTGAGCCCCAGCCAGGCATGCAGCTTCTCTACATCACTGGTACAGCTGCTCTCCCTGTCACACAAAGAACATATCTTTTATTTTAAAATCTCATGCTGATACAGTAGGTAACATTTCCACAGGCTTGCTCCTAATTTTTTCCCCCTTGCAATTGCTCCAGAGTCAGGGAAGCCATCTCTGTGTTGGTGGAGGCCAGTCAGCCCTGACTTGGAGCTGTGGAGACAAGGAGGCATCCCTGGACAAGAGCAGGTGCTGCTATTGATGAGACCCAAACAAACGCATAAGAAACTTTCTAGTCCTACAACTCGACCTCACTTACTCATCTTCAGCATCTTTCTAGACAGGGGCCCCAGGCACCTTCTGCACCTGCCCTTCACTCATGGGACACACCCCAACAGAAACCTGCCCTGGAGGAAGGCTGAAGGTTAGCATGGCGGCAGAGCATCCCATGCTGGTATGTCACACTGCATCCTCTGTAAACCAACAAATGCCCTGAACATGGTCTCAAAGCCCTTCTTTAATGTTTTGTGTTGGGTCTGGACTGCTTGAAGCATTTGCTGGCACACTGAGCAGCCAGGCTCTCTGCAGTGACACAGAAGAGCTGGCAAGGGACAACCAGCAGTTTTCTTGGACTTTTCCCATAACTGATTGGTTTTTTTCTCATTTTGCTTGGCTTCCAGCATGCACAGCTGTTCTGGGAGCCGTGCCATTTGCAGGGTGAAGATCCTCTGGTAAAGGCCTTGTGGTGTCCAGGTCATGGGTTGCGGCTGCTCTGCAGGTCGCCATGTGTTTGTCATGCAGCCCTCTGCTTGGGTATGCTGGACACCCCGCAGCAGCCCACCCTGGCCCTTGCCCCTGCCCTCATCACTCCCCTTTTCCAAGGACCAGTGCAGTAGGCCACTCCTCACCAATGGCTTCCCAACAGGGCTGGTGGGGTGTGGAGACAGACAGAGCGAGCTTCTGCAGTGCAGATTATTCATTTTAAATATGTTTTTATTTCTTTGTCTGGTAAGATGGTTTCTTTTCTCTTTTATTCGTTGCTTGTCTTTTCTATCTTGTATGCTGAAATTGGCACTTCATTTTCACTTCAGTCCCAGCCTAATATTAATTCAGGCAGTGATGTAAGAACGTGAAAAAAATAAATCCATTCCGTACGCTCCATGAACCCACTGGTGATGGGTTAAATATAACATATTTTTTCCTTATATATTAAGAAGATATATGCATGTCTGAAGAAACATGGTATTATCTGGTATTATCAGACACATGGTATTATGGTACAGCAAAGGGCTACAAAGATGATGAGGGGACTGGAGCATCTTTCTTATGAGGAAAGTCTGAGGGACTTGGCTCTTTTTAGTGTGGAGAAAAGGCGACTGAGGGGGGATCTTATCAATACTTATAAATACTTAAAGGGAGGGTGCCAGGTGGATGGGAACAGTCTTTATTCAGTGGTGCCCAATGATAGAAGAAGAGGTAACAGGCACAAACTTGAACATAGGAAGTTCCATCTAAACATGAGGAGGGACTTCTTTCCTTTGAGGGTGGCAGAGCACTGGCACAGGCTGCCCAAAGAGGCTGTGGAGTCTCCCACTCTGGAGACATTCAAAACCCACCTGGATGCCATCCTGTGCAACCTGCTGTAGGTGACCCTGCTCTGGCAGGGGGTTTGGACTAGATGATGTCCAGAGGTCCCTTTCAACCTTGAAAATTCTGTGATACTGTGATCTAAAGCAACCTATTCAGACACATAAGCTGTTGCCTCTGCTGTACTCTGAGTAAACAGGATTTGGCTAATGGTGTTTTGTGTAAATGAGGCACATGTTAGATTGAGTGCATTCAGGTTGGTTTATCTAGTTATGATTTTTCTTTGCAAAAGCCTTTCAGTCTCCAGTTTCCTTGTAAAAATGTCCCTTGCACTGGCTATCTGGGAGATGGAGGAAGGTCTAAAGATGTTCAAGATTTTGCAGCTGAGATGAATACTGAGGAAAATGGATACCAAGGTTAGGTCAACTATAAAAAAATTGATTCCAAGGGCAGCAGCACAATGGAAAAGGCCTAAGCTCCACAAACATTATCATTTTTCTGCTATATAAAAAAGAAAGTCAGTTGTAATAGAAGGTGACAATGGAGGGAAAATGTTACGTAAACTGAACATAGCAAAATTTTGCCAGTGATTTAGTGTATATGTATTTTGATTGCTCCTATCCCGCTGTTCAGCTTCTCCGCACAAAACTGTGGCATGGCAGACCCTGGTAATGGATTCCTTACAACAGACCCCTGCCAATTCTGATATGTACTGCCAAAAGGCTGGGATAGAGTTAATTTTTCATAGTAGCTAGTATGGGGCTACGTTTTGGATTTGTGCTGAAAACAGTGTTTATAATACAGGGAAGTTTTAGTTATGGCTGAGCAGTGCTTACACAGTGTCAAGGCATTTTCTGTTTCTCACACTGCCCTACCAGCGAGCAGGCTAGGGGTGCACAAGAAGTTGGGAGGGGATAGAGCCAGGACAGCTGACCTGTCCTGTTTTGAGGTAAAACTGGACCAATTTTGTTCAGTAATTTTACTTTTTAGCTGGGCCTCATCTAACTACTGAAATTAACAGCATATTGTGCAGAAAACTGTTCACTCTCAGAGTGATAAGACCAATGTTTATAGATGATGCCCAGGCATGGTATGCAGAGAGGCTCTTGCTTATACTTATTGCTATAACAGCCAAGGGCAGCTCACTTGGTTCTTTGCCCCGTTGGAGGGTCAGAAGCGGAAAAGCATAGAGGGGTCGCACCTGCAGGCAGGAGTGGACAGGCCAGGTGACCCAAACCTGACCAACAGGGTATTCCATCCCATCTGCCTCATGCTCAGTATAAAAGCTGAGGGATCAAAGGGTCAGCCCTCTTTCTTCAGTGGCCGGCGTCCGAGGAAGACTCTGTCTGTTCGTCTGCCTTTGATCCCAATCCTGAATGCAGATCCGCAATCCAGTTTCTGTCTATCACTGAGTCCAGTCTGGGTCTTCCCCAGTGCCAGCCAGTGACGTGATTGTCATCCTGGGAGCTTGATATGTTTTTGTATATATTTCATTTTTTCCCTTTTTATTATTTTATTATTAATATTTCATTAAAGTAGTTTAGTTCCTTCTAAACTCATAACTCTCTCTCTCCTGCCTCTCCCCGGAGAGAGAGGTGGGCGACAGCATCTGTCATTCCACCTGAGTGGCCAGTCTGGCTCAAACCATGATAGCCACTCACACGAAGTCTTTGTATTCATACAGCACTGCTTTAGTCAGCCCCAGGGAGTTGCTGATGGGACCTCCGCCACACGCCAGTTAGACTCTGGATCAGTTTTGTCTCTAGTGTGATTGCATTGATTTAAATGAAACTTCATCTACAACAGAGCAGTTAGGAACTTGGCCGGTTGTTTCATGGATGGTGTTTTATTTGTCATATGTTTTTGTTTGGATCATGCCTTTTTTCTGCTTCTAGTGTTGGGGAATTTTTATGGTACCCCTCAAGGCAAATTAAACACGTTTGTGCTTAAATATAAAAGAAAATATTAATGAACAATACACTGGGCAGAGTCATACCCCCATAAGCAATTCTACAAGGACTCTGCAAAGATGCATTACAAGCAGATCCCTTATATACACTGGCACCAGCACAAATCCCCTGAGCAGTTGCATGGGGTACCTCAGCTGGCCACTAGCCCATTCCCCAGCCCAGCATCCACCCCCCAGGCCAGCTCTGCTGCCCAAAGGTGGCCCCTGAGCTTGGGCCCCTGAGCCCTCCCATTCCAGGATGGTTTACAAGACAGTGCTGAGGCTGTTTCTTATCTCATCACCCAGGGAAACTTCACTCCCTTGCAAGGAGTCGCTCTTTCTTTGGCATTCCTGCGTCGAGCTAGTTTAAACCCTTTTGCAGTTGGGCATTCTTGCCCTCCATGCCAGGTCATTCCTCAGTCACAAATTACCACTGCTGAGCAGTTACAGTTACAATTTCCCCTTCACTAGCCATAGCAATATTAGCTAGCCAGGCTTAGAGTCTACCTCAAATGTTCTTAGAACTGCAAAAGCACAGAATGAAAAGGCACTCCTTGTACCCATCAAAGCAGTAATAACCAGATACAGATGGTGGATGAGGACAGACAGGTAAGGAAATATGAAGGAAGCACTATGGAGGGCAGACCAAGCCCCGATCTGGACTAGAGAAACTGGGAAACTATGGAGCATCACGGCCCCATCTCCCTCACAGGAGATGGGCACGCAGGGAGCCAAGGGTAGCATCAGCGGGAAGGTTGCAGCTTTGGGCTCTCCCCCATACCTTTATGCCTGGCCAACCGGCATGGCTCTTCAAAGACACTCGTGGCGTAAACTTCAGCAAATATATCAAAGGAGAGGAGGAAGGAGAGACTTCTGGGAGAAAAATGGACATTTAAGGGAGTTTCTTCCCAGCAGCACCAGGGGCAGAATGACAGGAAGTGCCTAGCTGTTTGCTTTAAAACTAAAAGATAGATGACTGCAGCAGGCAGCTCTGGCAGAGACAACGTCAACACCACTGCCTTTGTCAAGTAGACAGGTGTCCTGGTTTGAGGTAAAACTGGACCAATTGTGTTCACTAACTTTGCTTCT